>JASANB010001455.1:0-17965 GCA_030248155.1 Sabatieria punctata
ACTGCACCAGATAGATACCACGTTATGTCCAGATTTGACAGATAACTTATTGTCTGAGTACCAGGGCATAAAAATTACATAAGAAGCTCAGCAGCGGTCAGATTGAAAAACAGATGTTATTTTCGTAATCAGCGGAGAAAACTGCATTAGGTGATATAAATCTTATGGCTCTGTACCCTACATGCGACTGAATTGGGTCATCTTTCAAACGAGCCTGTTATAACAAGTGCAGCAGTTTTCTTCCCAAATCATGAAAATGCCGATATCTGCAAAACTCGGCAACGTAGAGCAAAAATAAAGTTATTTTCGGAATCACCAGCAAAAACTACAGAAGAAAAACTGCATTGCACCGCTATTAATGGTCATACTAGCGAGTAGTGCCACTCAAGAAATAGGGTTGGTCTCAAATTTGGACGCCAATTTCTCCAGATCCAGAGCTAATCTAGCTAAACTGAATGCATTTTCGAACCCAGCACACAAAACTACATATAACAGTATGCTAACCACTAAACTTTGCAGAAAGAAAGTTTTTTCGAACACCTTTGAGAGGCCAAAACACCCCCCTCCCCCCAAACCGCACACTTTTGTGCGGTCATTTTGTTTGGCCAGCTCATCCCCAACTTTTGTTAAAACATTAGCTTGGCAGGGCCTTTACACAAAAAGTTATAAAGATTTTTCGAAAAAAACGGAGCGGCATTTTGCGGCAATTTCGCAGTTTTCGGTGAAGATATCGGAAACCAGCTAATCTGGAAACGGGAGTACCAGAATCTGAAAGGTTATTTGAACAGCTACAAAGCCATATGCGAGTCGGGATCCTAGCTTAAGAAGCGAATGAAGGGTGATCGTTTGAATGGAGGGTGTCAGAGTTATTAAAATGAGCCCGAAAATTGCTGCCGACCCAACTTTGAGGTCGTGTAGCTCCGGTTCCAGGGGGTTCCTGCTGGCCGGGCATGCACCGTTGGTCTTCGACTGTGCTCTATTTTAGGAGATATAAATATCAACCGGATCCGTGAGGTGACCCTGCTTGCCCCCTCAAAGGTGACTTTCTCGCAAAATGCATCTTAAATCTAAAGCTATCTATATTTCCCAGCCAGAATTAGCTTGAACATCGGTCAGCTCACCAGTTCTAGCAATGGCTTCGTTACTACTTCACAAACAGGAGAGATTGCAATGTGCTCTCTAAACCAAAGGTCAAGTGCAATCTCTGGGAGACCAATCTCAACTTTAGATGAAATGCTGGTTATGGTCAGAGTCTGATCAGATGCATATTCGGCAGAAACATCATACAGATTGACTACTGTGTAGATAGTAAATCCAGTTAAGACCAGATACCAAAAGACAACTTCCTTCCAGCTCTTTGCACCTCTTATATAGCTGAAGGCAGATATGGATGTATTCGTGAAAAAGGTATTTTTGTGCAGCCAGTGACTAGCCATGTTTCTATTCTGTAATGCTAAACCTGTGAGACAATGAACGCTCAAATGAAATGCAAATAGAGTGATTTTCTAGAAATGATTTACTAGATCAGTTCTCAATTAACTGCCATTAAACCTGTTGAGGCATGGTTTCAATCTTGGGTTACAACAATTACACATTTTAAGAGTGCTTGCCAAAAAAAGTCAGGCAAGCTCCCTTATGGGGGCGGCCGATGGAATTTTTTGACCCCCCATTTTTATTGGCTCATTCGAATTGCCCTATTAAGAAACCCCCACAGCCGCGTCGGTTTCGCTCTGGCCGCACTCAAACCGGAGTGATGGTTTGAAGAAGGGTGCTGCGCCGGATCTCCCAGATTTGGCTCCTCCATGCTCTTTCAACTGCTGTCAAATTGGCAGCTTTCAAGATAGCACCTTGAAATTGGACACACTTATACAGATTTTCCCGCGCTTACAAACGCAATACAGCACAACCGAATACGATGAAAACTGCCAGATTCAGACACGATTTATTAAAGTTCGGGGGACCCAAAATAGACGTGTCTTTCAATTGAAAGAAGTGCCTATGTGGCAACGAGCTCCAGAGCTGATAATTTCAACATAAGCTGACCATGTAAGGATGTATCAAAACCTACAGGGAAACCCACCGATTCGGCTTTGTTTGGGAGCTGTGCAGCTTTGAAAATGACCCTTTTGATCACGATTTTTAGGCATGACAAGCAAATGTAGATCAATTACTCTTTGCCGAAGGCACCTAGAGAGCTGTCACTTGCAGCCCATACTAAAACGAACATGCTCTTTCAGAATATCAGCTTCATTTGCCTGTCCAGTTCTTCAGTCCCAAGTAATTTTCACATTTTCATGTGTATGCTGAATCTGACCGAATTTCCGGTACCATCTAACTAGGCTGGTCACCACTCCTGTAGTTTCTGGTTAATCAACATGAAATTTATCCCGATTGTGCAGAATTTCCCGCTCTTTCAATTGATTCACTCGCCGCATCAATCGGATGCTCAGTTCAAATGTTATAAGCTGCAAACTGTAAGTGTATTATTTTGTTACATAGTATATTTCGAACGTTCAAACACTCAGTCATAACTGAGTTAAAAATAGCAGAAAAATAATATAACATGGCAATTCATTTACACAGCTTCAAGAACGAGATATGCATAAAAAAAACTCCAACCACATGAGGTTGGGTACGTTGCGCTTTATGCAAAGAAGCGTAAGAAGATCAGGAAAGGCTTTTGTATAATTCTTTGTCGCATTTTCTTGCCCAGTTTTGCCCATACAAAGTTTTACTGAAGCTTGCTTCTACTTACAAAAGCAGATTTTAGCACTGCGCTTTATGAGAGTACTTAGCAACGTTTGACTCTAAGAGTAACGACAATGGCCTGATTTACCACCCCCAGTCATTACTGTGCCAGTTCTACCACCGCCGTAACACATATCTTAATCGATGCCAATTTATAGCTAACTGCAGCTTCTTGTGCACTTAGGCATCAAGGGCGCAAGGCCTAACCAGCTCTAGCAAAAAAGTCACCAGAAAACATGAAGCCAAAAATCCTGCAGCGCTTAGGCTTGCATATTGCGCATGTTATAGGTGTACGAGATCTATTGAGCTTTTCTGTAAGAGTAGACAAAGCCATGCTAAAGCCAAGCAAGCAGAGCTTTTGAGCAAAGTTAATCGATGATGCGAGCCAGGGTTGCACTGCAGAAAACGTATTTGTAAACAATCAGATATAACATTTGAACTGAGCATCCGATTGATGCGGCGAGTGAATCAATTGAAAGAGCGGGAAATTCTGCACAATCGGGATAAATTTCAGGTTGATTAACCAGAAACTACAGGAGTAGTGACCAGCCTAGTTAGATGGTACCGGAAATTCGGTCAGATTCAGCATACACATGAAAATGTGAAAATTACTTGGGACTGAAGAACTGGACAGGCAAATGAAGCTGATATTCTGAAAGAGCATGTTCGTTTTAGTATGGGCTGCAAGTGACAGTTTCTCTAGGTGCCTTCGGCAAAGAGTAATTGATCTACATTTGCTTGTCATGCCTAAAAATCGTGATCAAAAGGGTCATTTTCAAAGCTGCACAGCTCCCAAACAAAGCCGAATCGGTGGGTTTCCCTGTAGGTTTTGATACATCCTTACATGGTCAGCTTATGTTGAAATTATCAGCTCTGGAGCTCGTTGCCACATAGGCACTTCTTTCAATTGAAAGACACGTCTATTTTGGGTCCCCCGAACTTTAATAAATCGTGTCTGAATCTGGCAGTTTTCATCGTATTCAGTTGTTCTCTATTGCGTTTGAAAGCGCGGGAAAATCTGTATAAGTGTGTCCAATTTCAAGGTGCTATCTCGAAAGCTGCCAATTTGACAGCAGTTGAAAGAGCATCGTGGAGCCAAATCTGGGAGATCCGGTGCAGCACCCTTCTTCAAACCATTACTCCGGTTTGAGTGCGGCCAGAGCGAAACCGACGCGGCTGTGGGGGTTTCATAATAGGGCAATTCAAATGAGCCAATAAAAATGGGGGGGTCAAAAAATTCCATCGGCCGCCCACTGCCTGACTTTTTTTGGCAAGGACTCTTAAGAGTCGTTCTCTGGTCACATCGAGTTTCAGTATTCAGACCCAAAATTGAAACTTTGAGCTAGAGAGCTGTATGTTGGCACACTAATACATACTTATGAGTTATCTTTCAGCTGCAAAGGATTAGTGGATCTGACGCTGCTGTCCTGAGATATAGCCTTCCGAAAATCGGTCCGCTTAACTATGGGACCAAAATTTCAAACTCGAATTGCTCGCTTCATACTCGGAATTTGGACCTAAAAATTGGGGGTTTTAGAGTACTTTTAGACTGCTTTAAGAAACTGTTGTCAAATTTTCGTTTTCAGAAAAAAAATTTTATTCGCCCCCTTTGCGCCCCCCTAGCTCGTCTGGAACCCCCCCAACCCAGTTTTTTTTATTTCAGAAAAATGTTGCGCTACCAATTACCTACCGTTTGGTGTGAAGCATTGTTTGCCCAGACCCGTGGAGCGTGAGAAAATTGAGGTCAAACATGTCCCGGTCGCAAAATTTTCGCACTTTTCTTAGGTCAAATATTTCCAAGTCTTGGTTTTCCACCTACTAGTAGGAATTGGGACTTAAAAATTGGGGGGTTTTAGAGTACTTTTTATACTGCATTAAGAAACTTTTGTCAAATTTTCGTTTTCAGAAAAAAAATATTTTTTCGCCCCCTTTGCGCCCCCCTAGCTCGTCTGGAACCCCCAACCCAGTTTTTTTTATTTCACAAAAATGTTGCGCTACCAATTACCTACCGTTTGGTGTGAAGCATTGTTTGCCCAGACCCGTGGAGCGTGAGAAAATTGAGGTCAAACATGTCCCGGTCGCAAAATTTTCGCACTTTTCTTAGGTCAAATATTTCCAAGTCTTGGTTTTCCACCTACTCTACTAGTAGGAATTGGGACTTAAAAATTGGGGGTTTTAGAGTACTTTTAGACTGCTTTAAGAAACTTTTGTCAAATTTTCGTTTTCAGAAAAAAAATATTTTTTCGCCCCCTTTGCGCCCCCCTAGCTAGTCTGGAACCACCCCAACCCAGTTTTTTTTATTTCAGAAAAATGTTGCGCTACCAATTACCTACTGTTTGGTGTGAAGCATTGTTTGCCCAGACCCGTGGAGCGTGAGAAAATTGAGGTCAAACATGTCCCAGTCGCAAAATTTT
This sequence comes from Sabatieria punctata, assembly GCA_030248155.1. Taxonomy (NCBI): domain Eukaryota; kingdom Metazoa; phylum Nematoda; class Chromadorea; order Araeolaimida; family Comesomatidae; genus Sabatieria; species Sabatieria punctata. The sequence continues at coordinate 5,163 of JASANB010001455.1, forward strand.
GCGCACTTTTCTCAGGTCAAATATTTCCAAGTCCGGTTTTCTACCTACTAGTACGAATTGGGACTTAAAAATTGTGTGTTTTAGAGTACTTTTAGACTGCGTTAAAAAACGTTTTTTTAATTTTGGGTTTGAGTAAAAAAAATTTTTGGGTTTTGGGGGTTCCAGACGAGCTGGGGGCGCAAAAGCGGGCGAAAAAATTTTTTTCTGAAAACGAAAATTTGACAAAGTTTCTTAAAGCAGTCTAAAAGTACTCTAAAACCCCAAATTTTTAAGCCCCAATTCCTACTAGTAGGTGGAAAACCAAGACTTGGAAATATTTGACCTAAGAAAAGTGCGAAAATTTTGCGACTGGGACATGTTTGACCTCAATTTACTCACGCTCCACGGGTCTGGGCAAACAATGCTTCACACCAAACGGTAGGTAATTGGTAGCGCAACATTTTTCTGAAATAAAAAAAACTGGGTTGGGGGGGTTCCAGACGAGCTAGGGGGGGCGCAAAGGGGCGAAAAAATTTTTTTTTCTGAAAACGAAAATTTGACAAAGTTTCTTAAAGCAGTCTAAAAGTACTCTAAAACCCCCAATTTTTTAAGCCCCAATTCCTACTAGTAGGTGGAAAACCAAGACTTGGAAATATTTGACCTGAGAAAAGTGCGAAAATTTTGCGACCGGGGCATGTTTGACCTCAGTTTTCTCACGCTCCACGGGTCTGAGCAAACAATGCTTCACACCAAACGGTAGGTAATTGATAGCGCAACATTTTTCTGAAATAAAAAAAACTGGGTTGGGGGGGTTCCAGACGAGCTAGGGGGGGCGCAAAGGGGGCGAAAAAAAATTTTTTTTCTGAAAACGAAAATTTGACAAAAGTTTCTTAAAGCAGTCTAAAAGTACTCTAAAACCCCCAATTTTTAGGTCCGAATTCCGAGTACGAAGCGAGAAATTCGAGTTTGAAGTTTTGGTCCCATAGTTAAGCGGACCGATTTTCGGAAGGCTATATCTCAGGACAGGAGCGTCAGATCCACTAATCCTTTGCAGCTGAAAGATAACTCATTAGTATGTATTAGTGTGCCAACTCGCAGCTCTCTAGCTCAAAATTTCAATTTTGGGTCTGAATAGGGCAAAGGGGCAAAACGCGATCTGACCAGAGAACGACTCTTAAGTTGTGGAGCAAAAGATAGGTTTTCAATGAAACGATCAAATGTCCTTATGTGACATTTAATGAATTGTTTGACTGAACACAATAATACATAGGAGTAAGAATATGTTTACCAATACTGAGTGTTATTTAATGTGGTTGTGTTGTTGATCGTAACTGTTATGACTTAATCTATGACATTGAAGCAAAAAACGATTCGGTAACCAAAAAAAACCGATTCAGGATCTGGATCAAAGCAAGTGGACACAATATTTTATCACTGTGAAAATCTAAAGCAAACCTAAACTTTGTTGACAAACTCTTTGACCATTGGCAGAACAGACAATATTGCAAGTAATAACTATGTTTTACATATTGATTAGAAGTTTCACAGTAGCGTGCGAACTGGTATTGGGTGTATTGGGGTGGTTTCCAGGTATTGGGTATTGGGTATTGGGGTTTTTACCCCCAATACCCAATACTAATTGGGGCAGGTAAAAATAGAGAAAAATAGATGTTGACCTGAAAAATTGATCTGAAAAAATCGAAAAAGTTGATCGATGGTTCGGTTTAGGAAACTGTTTTCGCGTCAAGGAGCTGTCCATGAACGACGTCGTTCCAAAATCCCGATTTTTCGGAGCCCCTCCCGCCAAAATCGCCTTGCATCGTTTCTTGGGGATCCCTTCCCACTAAGGCGACGTCGTTTTCGGTTAAACCCCCCATAAAAGTGCAGTACATACAGACAGTACTGTGATGTTATTTTCTTACCATACTGCGCAATCAATTGAATAAATCCCTACAACCACTCTGGGAAGCTTTTCTGTATGTAGAAACCTTAGACGGAATGTACTTAAATTGAAAATAATACAATCAAAGTTCTCTAAAATTCCGAAAAAAGCGACGTCGTTTTTTGCTAACCCCCTCCCCCTCCCGCCTCTGGAACAGTGTGGTGCATTTTGAAAATTTGAAACTAGGTAAAGTAATACTAGGTAAAGTTGTCACCTAAAAAACTAGGTAAAGTAATACTAGGTAAAGTTCTCAGCTAAGAAACTAGGTAAAGTAATACTAGGTAAAGCCCAGAATAACTAGGTAATACTAGGTAAACCTAAAACGCTCGAAATCAAGTCAAAATATTATTTTTGGTTCAATAGAACAGTGATGAAGTTAGTGGAGTTAAAATTTACGAAATTTGACACATTTCAAGTAAATATTTGTATTTTATTGATCAAAGAAGTCAGAAATTCATTCTCTGGGCCACTGTAATTGTGGGAAAGCCGGAAATTTGAAGGTTTGCTGATTGAAAAAGCCACGTAAAACTGAAAATATCAAACTAGGTAAACTTGTTCTACCTAGAAGTACCTAGTTATGTGGATTTAAAACTAGGTAAAGTAAAACTAGGTAAAATAGAGTAACCAGCAACTAGGTAAAGTAAATCTAGGTACTTTTCCCGAATATTAACTAGGTAATACTAGGTATACCTAGTTACCTAGTTACCTAGATAAAAAGTGCACCACACTGCTCTGGAACGACGTCGTTTATGAACGGCCTAATCAACTAAACGTTAGTAGAATTTCCTGAAGTGTACGCTTTTCTAAGCGCTACACCAGTAATTAATTTCTCTGTTCTTATCTAAAATAAAAATGGTGACATTCTTAATGTCACCATAATGTACCGGTACCGTACCCATGGCTATTGCGGTGGTGCACACAATTTCCGACCGAGTTAGGAAAAAAATTCGACGGAAGTAAAGAAACACGACTGAATTACGAAATATTAAGTACCAAAACTGTTAATTTCTGCTAATTTTACGGCCAAAATGGCTTCTAAATACTTTCTGAAAGGCTAATTTTTCAAAATTTTCTCGCCCTGCTTGGGCAGCGGCCCAACCAGGCCTCTTAAAAATTTTAATTGCAGTGCCAAAAATCTTGTGTGCTCAACTGGAATGTACCTGTCCACTAAAATGCAATTTTTGGCCCAGCTACGCAAGTATTGGGCATCGGGTATTGGGTATTGGGGGTCTCAGGTATTGGGGGTCTCGGGTATTGGTATTGGGTGTTGGGTATTTGGTTTTTAGGTATTGTTCGCACTCTATTTTCACAGTATGTATGTGATATTTAGTCTTATGGCAACACATCGATCATAGGGTCTTCATAAATAAGTTTGAAAGCAGTCTTGATGAACAAAAGCAAGGCATGTAGTATTGCAATTACACTGACTCCGATCCAAAGGTCCAGCTGTCCACCAATGTCACCCAGAAATGTAGCAAAACTTTTGGCCTTGACTGTTTCAAAGATTGGGTAACCTTGCTTCTAGAACCAAAATATGAACTAACTGCAGAATAAGAATAAGAATAAGAATAAGAATAAGAATAAGAATAAGAATAAGAATAAGAATAAGAATAAGAATAAGAATAAGAATAAGAATAAGAATAAGAATAAGAATAAGAATAAGAATAAGAATGAGAGCAAGAATGAGAATAAGTTCTTTTTGCATCACCTCATCCTTGTACAGAATGACATTGAACAATGTTCCCTTATCATCAGCTGGGTACTGGAATGTGGTAATTATTGAAGACACAGTTTCACACGCCAATTTCTGACATTCGAAGGTACAGTAATCCTTTTCAGCCCTGTAGGTGAAACGGCCACATGTCCCAGCTCTGTCAAACTGCAGCTTGTCAGCATCAGGTAGAAAGTTGTGCAGAGACCAGGGCGCTCTGTTGTTGCAAACTGTTTCTGCCCGTTCTCTGATGCACTTGGATGTGCACCGCGTCACTGCAGTCTTGTTTAGACAATTCCTGATGTGTAAATTGAAGCGTTCAGACGAAGAAATGCCTCAGTCCACTTTTTGAAAAAATTGAGTTCTACTCGGCAGCACAATCCCCTAACTATAGACATGTTCAATACAAATTATTTCATCTGAAAACATTCTATGTCATAAGTTACACCAACGCAATTTTTTAACAGTGCTCGAAATTCAGTTGAAGAAAAGCCTAAGTCCAAGTCAAAAGCCTCAATATTCACAGTCATAATTAAAACATTGACCTAGACAGCTGAAAGTTGATACACTAATACATAGCATAGCCGAGTTCTCAAACCCCTGAAAAGATATCCCAGATTTGATGCTCCAATTCGAAGATACAGTAATCGGGCTGCTTAACTATTAGATCAAATTTTCGAATTTGATGTTCTGGCTTGGTAGTCAGAATTTAGACTTAAAAATCGGGGGTTTAAGAGTACTTTTTGACTACTTTAAGAAGCATCGGTCGAATTCGGTTTTTGAAGAAAAAAATTTTTTCGATCCCCTTTCGGTCCCAATAGCTTATATGTAACCCCTAAAATCTATGCTCTATATTTCAGATTATTGTAGCGCTATCCGTAAGCTACAGAATGGTGGAAAGAATGCTAGCGTACGCCTACATGTTCTAGAGTAATTAGCTAACGGCTGAAAATCACAAATTTTTCCATCATTTACTAAGGTTGATAAAATTTTGAAATCAAATTTCTCATTCAATAGTCATTATTTAGACTTAAAAATCGGGGTCCTCAGAGTATTGATAGACTAGTTTAAGAAACTTTGATCGAATGCCGCTTTTGAAGACTAAAAAAGGGTTTTGGTTTGGGCGACTTTTTGGCTCCTTTTCCTGGAATCTCTCAACGTAGGTTTAACATTTCAGATTATTGTAGCGCTATTTTTAAGCTGCAGATTGATGGCAAGATTGCTAGTCCACTACCCGAAGTTCTGGAAGGCAATCAAGCCTACTAGTTATAGTTCTCTGTTACTCTTACTGATCTTTTTTAGATTTGTGAATATGGACTTAGGCTGTTTTATGGTTTAGACCTTAAAACAGCCTAAGTCCACTATCACAAATTTTTAAAAATATGCAAATCAGGAAACATGTGGTGGCCCAAACTCAGGTGCAGAGTAGCACTGGTATGGGCCTCTTTTGGCATAATACACTTTAGGGCATAGCTTTTTCCACAATATAATTCAGGCTGGCCGAAAACTTTGAACGCGTTTTTCTCGTTTCATCTATTTATGGACTGAGGCATTTATTCGTCTGAACGCTTCAATGAGGCCCTCGCATGACAGGACCGAATGTTGTGAGTTTTCGTGCTGGGACCCTAACCGGGAAGACTTGTTATCGGTAAGAAGTGCGCCAAATTCAAATCACTCAAGTACTGGCACCTTCTACTGAATCTAAATCGTCTTCAGCCTCCACGCCACCATTTGCTGCCTTCCAGATCGTACCAGAACCACTTCGATCATCCAGCCCGCCCCTCACGATTCGCACGTCATCGATCTTCGCCGAAGTACTATCCCGAGAATCGGCCGATTCGGAGTGGAAGAAGGTGAAGCTGCCGATTTTCTTTCATCTTACCATTGTTTTAAGTCTTCTAGCTTCCATACTGCTTCGATATGCTCTCTCCTTCCAGACACACCACTTCCATCCACTTCAAATCGCCCCGCCGAAGTACTATCCCGAGAATCGGCCGATTTGGAGTGGAAGAAGGTGAAGCTGCCGATTTTCCTTCATCTTACCATTTTTTAAGTCTTCTAGCTTCCATACTGCTTCGATATGCTCTCTCCTTCCAGACACACCACTTCCATCCACTTCAAATCGGCCCGCCGAAGTACTATCCCGAGAATCGGCCGATTCAGAGTGGAAGAAGGTGAAACTGCTGATTTTCCTTCATTGTACCATTGTTTTAAGACTTGTAGCTTCTGTACTCTCATATCCAGACTTTTCCTTAAGATACCTTTAATTTAACTATAAAAACGCCTATGTTAGGAAGCAGTGTTACAAAGTTATAAAATTTGCATCAAATATGCTTACTGCAGTATCCTATCCAATCGGGACCATCATATTCAATCTTGGCTAAACGAGAGCTTTTGATTGAGTACCTACATGCCTATGTTACGACGCAGCGTTAAAAACTTAGAAAATTTGCATAAAAAATTTGCATATTCAAAATGACAATATGCAAATTTTTGCATATTTTAACGCTGCGTCGTAACATAGGCATGTAGGTACTCAATCAAAAGCTCTCGTTTAGCTAAGTCCGAATATGATGGTCCCGATTGGATAGGATGCTGCAGTAAGCATATTTGATGCAAATTTTATAACTTTTTAACGCTGCCTCCTAACATTGGTGTTATTGTACGTAAACGAAAGCTCTCCTTTAGCCAAGACTGATTATGATGGTCCCGATTGGATCGAATGCTGTAATATGCAAATTTTATGGAACTTTTCTAACTTTTTAACGCTGCCTCCTAACATTGGCGTTAATAACGCCAATGTTAGGAAGGAGCGTTAAAAAGTTACAAAATTTGCATCAAATATGCTTGCTGTAGCATCCTATCCAATCGGGACCATCATATTCAATCTTGGCTAAAGGAGAGCTTTCGTTTAAGTACAATAACGCCAATGTTAGGAGGCAGCGTTAAAAAGTTATAAAATTTGCATCAAATATGCTTAATACAGCATCCTATCCAATCGGGACCATCATATTCAAATTTAGCTAAACGAGAGCTTTTGATTGAGTACCTACATGCCTATGTTACGACGCAGCGTTAAAATATGCAAAAATTTGCATATTGTCATTTTGAATATGCAAATTTTTTATGCAAATTTTCTAACTTTTTAAAGCTGCGTCTTAACATAGGCATGTAGGTACTCAATCAAAAGCTCTCGTTTAGCTAAGTCCGAATATGATGGTCCCGATTGGATAGGATACTGCAGTAAGCATATTTGATGCAAATTTTATAACTTTGTAACACTGCTTCCTAACATAGGCGTTTTAATCGTTAAATTAAAGGTATCTTAAAGAAAAGTCTGGATATGAGAGTACAGAAGCTACAAGTCTTAAAACAATGGTACAATGAAGGAAAATCAGCAGTTTCACCTTCTTCCACTCCGAACCGGCCGATTCTCGGGATAGTACTTCGGCGGGGCGATTTGAAGTGGATCGAAGTGGTGTGTCTGGAAGGAGAGAGCATATCGAAGCAGTATGGAAGCTAGAAGACTTAAAACAATGGTAAGATGAAGGAAAATCGGCAGCTTCACCTTCTTCCACTCCGAATCGGCCGATTCTCGGGATAGTACTTCGGCGGGGCGATTTGAAGTGGATCGAAGTGGTGTGTCTGGAAGGAGAGAGCATATCGAAGCAGTATGGAAGCTAGAAGACTTAAAACAATGGTAAGATGAAGGAAAATCGGCAGCTTCACCTTCTTCCACTCCAAATCGGCCGATTCTCGGGATAGTACTTCGGCGGGGCGATTTGAAGTGGATGGAAGTGGTGTGTCTGGAAGGAGAGAGCACATCAAAGCAGTATGGAAGCTAGAAGACTTAAACAATCGTAAGATGAAGGAAAATCGGCAGCTTCACCTTCTTCCACTCCAAATCGGCCGATTCTCGGGATAGTACTTCGGCGGGGCGATTTGAAGTGGATGGAAGTGGTGTGTCTGGAAGGAGAGAGCACATCAAAGCAGTATGGAAGCTAGAAGACTTAAATAATGGTAAGATGAAGGAAAATCGGCAGCTTCACCTTCTTCCACTCCAAATCGGCCGATTCTCGGGATAGTACTTCGGCGGGGCGATTTGAAGTGGATGGAAGTGGTGTATCTGGAAGGAGAGAGCATATCGAAGCAGTATGGAAGCTAGAAGACTTAAAACAATGGTAAGATGAAGGAAAATCGGCAGCTTCACCTTCTTCCACTCCGAATCGGCCGATTCTCGGGATAGTACTTCGGCGAAGATGGATGAGATGCGAATCGTGAGTGGCGGGCTGGATGATCGAAGTGGTTCTGGTACGATCTGGAAGGCAGCAAATGGCAGAGGTGGCCTGGAGGCTGAAGACGATTTAGGTTCAGTAGTAGGTGCCAGTACTTGAGTGATTTGAATTTGGCGCACTTCTTACCGATAACAAGTCTTCCCGGTTAGGGTCCCAGCACGAAAACTCATAACATTCGGTCCTGTCATGCGAGGGCCTCATTATTGTGATATGCATAAAATTACCATTCAATAGTGATATGCAAACTGTACCAAATACCAATGGAGTGGTACCATGCCACATATGGTTTGAGAACTACACCAGGGAGCTATCTCCTCTAGTGTTGAAATGCATGTGAGTAGTACATGCCATCCAACTAGAGGGCAAGCGTTTAGATTACAAGGTTCCAGGTTGCCTCCTACTTCCCTCCAGATTGGTAGTAGTTTGCGCCACCCATTTAATGTTTGGTAGTAGTCTGTGGGAGGGGGGTTTGGGGGTCTGGTGCTGGCCGAGGGGTCTGAGCAAAAATTTTGGGAGGCGGGTTGGGCCGTAAAACCGCTAAAAATTTAAAAATCGCAATTTTTTAGCTAAAAATCGTCAAAAATCGCTAATTTGGGCTGAAATACAGCTAAAAAGTGCTGTTTTACAGGCGATTTTGGCAATTTTTGTGTCTGAAATTGCAAAAAATCGCAAAAATTTGCTCAAAAAATTACTTGGCAGAAAGATCGGAGGTGGGGGGGGTCTGGCCTAAGTCGGGTGGGGGGGCAGACCCCCAGACCCCCTGTTCTTCAAAATCCTTTAAAGAGGCAGTCAGTCTCATAAATTTATCGCGTTTAACTAACTGATAGGGCTGAGTTATAAAATAGCCTTGAGCTAACTCAGTCCTTCTTCCCTTGTCATTAAGATATGCACTGTATGTGCAGTTTATTCTGATACTGTCCATACGTACTGTATGTACATTGTCTGGGAAGTAAAGTTTCTTTCTTTCTTTCTTTCTTTCTTTCTTTCTTTCTTTCTTTCTTTCTTTCTTTCTTTCTTTCTTTCTTTCTTTCTTTCTTTCTTTCTTTCTTTCTTTCTTTCTTTCTTTCTTTCTTTCTTTCTTTCTTTCTTTCTTTCTTTCTTTCTTTCTTTCTTTCTTTCTTTCTTTCTTTCTTTCTTTCTTTCTTTCTTTCTTTCTTTCTTTCTTTCCTTCTTTCTTTCTTTCTTTCTTTCCTTCTTTCTTTCTTTCTTTCTTACATGTATGTCTCTGGTGTACAGTCTGCGTCTGTGGTCGTCTGTGGTGTACAGTCTGCATCTGCAGTCTACAGTCTGCGTCTGCAGTCTACAGTCTGCGTATGTGGTCTACAGTCTGTGTCTGTGGTCTACAGTCTGCATATGTGGTCTACAGTCTGTGTCTGTGGTGGTCTGTTGTGTACAGTCTGCGTCTGTGCTGTACATTCTGCATCGGTGGTCTACAGTCTGCGTCTGTGGTCTGCAGTCTGTGTCTGTGGTCTACAGTCTGTGTCTGTGGTCTACAGTCTGCGTCTGTGGTCTACAGTCTCTACAGTCTGTGTCTGTGATCCACAGTATGCATCTGTGGTCTACAGTCTGCGTCTGTGGTCTACAGTCTGTGTCTGTGGTCTACAGTCTGTGTCTGTGGTCTGCAGTCTGTGTCTGTGGTCTACAGTCTGTGTCTATGATCCACAGTACGCGTCTGTGGTCTACAGTCTGTGTCTGTGGTCTACAGTCTGCATATGTGGTCTACAGTCTGCGTCTGTGGTGGTCTGTTGTGTACAGTCTGCATCTGTGGTGTACATTCTGCATCGGTGGTCTACAGTCTGCGTCTGTGGTCTGCAGTCTGCGTCTGTGGTCTACAGTCTGTGTCTGTGGTCTACAGTCTCTACAGTCTGTGTCTGTGATCCACAGTATGCATCTGTGGTCTACAGTCTGTGTCTGTGGTCTACAGTCTGTGTCTGTGGTCTGCAGTCTGTGTCTGTGGTCTACAGTCTGGGTCTATGATCCACAGTACGCGTCTGTGGTCTACAGTCTGTGTCTGTGGTCTACAGTCTGTGTGTGTGATCCACAGTATGTGTCTGTGGTCGTCTGTGGTGTACAGTCTGCGTCTATGGTGTACAGTTTGTGTCTGTGGTCCACAGTATCCATCTGTGGTGTGCAGTCTGCGTTCGTGGTCTACAGTCTGTGTCTGTGGTCTACAGTCTGCATCTGTGGTCTACAGTCTGTGTCTGTGGTCTACAGTCTGTGTCTGTGATCCACAGTATGTGTCTGTGGTCGTCTGTGGTGTACATTCTGCATCTGTGGTCTACAGACTGTGTCTGTGGTCCACAGTATGCGTCTGTGGTCATCTGTGGTGTACAGTCTGCGTCTGTGGTCTACAGTCTGTGTCTGTGGTCTACAGTCTGTGTCTGTGGTCTACAGTCTCTACAGTCTGTGTCTGTGATCCACAGTATGCATCTGTGGTCTACAGTCTGTGTCTGTGGTCTACAGTCTGTGTCTGTGGTCTGCAGTCTGTGTCTGTGGTCTACAGTCTGGGTCTATGATCCACAGTACGCGTCTGTGGTCTACAGTCTGTGTCTGTGGTCTACAGTCTGTGTGTGTGATCCACAGTATGTGTCTGTGGTCGTCTGTGGTGTACAGTCTGCGTCTATGGTGTACAGTTTGTGTCTGTGGTCCACAGTATCCATCTGTGGTGTGCAGTCTGCGTTGGTGGTCTACAGTCTGTGTCTGTGGTCTACAGTCTGCATCTGTGGTCTACAGTCTGTGTCTGTGGTCTACAGTCTGTGTCTGTGATCCACAGTATGTGTCTGTGGTCGTCTGTGGTGTACAGTCTGCGTCTATGGTGTACAGTTTGTGTCTGTGGTCCACAGTATCCATCTGTGGTGTGCAGTCTGCGTTGGTGGTCTACAGTCTGTGTCTGTGGTCTACAGTCTGCATCTGTGGTCTACAGTCTGTGTCTGTGGTCTACAGTCTGTGTCTGTGATCCACAGTATGTGTCTGTGGTCGTCTGTGGTGTACATTCTGCATCTGTGGTCTACAGACTGTGTCTGTGGTCCACAGTATGCGTCTGTGGTCATCTGTGGTGTACAGTCTGCGTCTGTGGTCTACAGTCTGTGTCTGTGGTCTACAGTCTGTGTCTGTGGTCTACAGTCTGCATCTGTGGTCTACAGTCTGCGTCTGTGGTCTACAGTCTGCATCTGTGGTCTACAGTATGCGTCTGTGGTCATCTGTGGTGTACAGTCTGTGTTTGTAGTCTAAAGTCTGCGTCTGCAGTCTACAGTCTGCGTCTGTAGTCTACAGTCTGTGTATGTGGTCTACAGTCTGCGTCTGTGGTGGTCTGTTGTGTACAGTCTGCATCTGTGGTGTACATTCTGCATCTGTGGTCTACAGTCTGTGTCTGTGGTCTACAGACTGTGTCTGTGGTCCACAGTATGCGTCTGTGGTCATCTGTGGTGTACAAATTGAAGGTATGGATCATAGAACTGCATGTATCAGTGAAGCATGTTGACTAGTAGAGATTACTTGGTAAAACACATAATAAATAAATGATCATCTGTCGCAACATTTCAACATTCCTTCTCAACAGATGGATCCTGGGTTAGTCCTGCGGCTGAGCAGAGCTTCTCAAACTGATCACGAGGCAAAGGCTTTGTCATGAAGTCAGCCAGCATCTCTTTAGTGGCACAGTATACGAATTTGATCACCTCATTCAGAATTTGTTCGCGAGTGAAATGAAAGTTTGTGGCTATATGCTTGGTTTTTGGGTGACCAACAGGATCAGAGGCGATTTGAATAGCAGCTTTGTTGTCCTCAAACACTGTAGTTGGTTTGTCCAGCTTATCTCTGAGTTTGTTTAACAATCTTGCCATCTTGCTAAAGGCATCTTGCCAGTTCCTTGGCTCATAAGCTTCTTCATCTGCCTTGAACACCCAATCACCATACCAATCTGGTGGCTTCCTGTTTCGAGTTGGGTTCCTTTTGATTAGTTCGGGTTCTCCTTCTGAGTCTGTAGTCCCTTCATCGCTCTCTGGGGGTTCTTCTTGTTCATCTGAGTTTTCATCTTCACCATTGTCTGAGCAGACTTGTTCTGGTGTATTGGCCTCTTCTTCATGAGTATCTTCTATCTCCACTGTCACAGTTTCAACTGTTGGTCGCTCCTTTGATTCTTTCTGCTTCTCTTTCTGTACATCTTCTCCTTCTTGACCAATAGTTGATTCGTCAAATGTGACATCACGCCAAATAATTACATCTTGTTTCTCAATAGCCCAGAGTCGATACGCCTTTGAACAGGTTGAATAGCCCATGAATAGACACTTGTCTGTCTTTTTATCCATCTTGCGGCGCTTTTTCTTAGGAATATGTGCATACACATCACAGCCGAAGATTCGTAGATGATGAACTGAAGGTTTCTTGCCCCACCATACCTCATAAGGGGTCTTGTTATCCAGCGATGTTGTTGGACTTCGATTTCGTACATATGCAGCATTGAGGATTGCCTCTGCCCAAAAACCCGATTCTATGTTTGCTGCTTGTAACATGGCACGGGCTTTCTCAACCAATGTTCTGTTCATTCGTTCTGCAATGCCATTCTGAGGCTTTGAGTCAACTGTTGCTAGCTCATGACGAATTCCTCTACTCTTCAGGTAGTTTTGAAACTCTTTGGACATGTACTCTCCTCCTCTGTCTGAACGTAAACATTTGAGCTTTTTGCCAGTGCTTCTTTCGAGTTGAGCCATCAAAGACTTGAACTTCTTGAACACATCTGACATCTGACATATAATTCGTACCCATACAAAACGAGTGTAGTCGTCAATGAAGGTCAGAATGTAGTGGCGTCCACTCGGCTTTGAGGAGTGATTGGTCTCACATAAATACGTAACTGAACGAAGGCGTATTACCGTAA
>JASANB010001457.1:0-99228 GCA_030248155.1 Sabatieria punctata
AAGGGGATAATATAACCTTCGAGTAAACATTTTTTGTACTTTCTCTAGTTTGTCCTTATCACCCACATAAGTAGGGTTCCAGACTGGTGAGCAATATTCCAGTATTGGTCTTACATATGAATTATACGCTTTTATTAGTGCTTTTTCCGATTTTGTTCTAAACACTCGAAAGAGCAAATGTATCCGTTGTCGAGCCTTAGCACAGATATGATCAATGTGCTTATGGAATTTCAGATCATCAGATACAACGATGCCTAAATCGGTTATTGTTGTCCTATTACTTAAAATTGTATCCCCAATTGCATAGTTATGAGAAGGGTTACCATAACCAATATGAATTACATCACACTTTGACAGTGACAACTGTAGTTGCCAAAGATTACCGGAGAGTGCTGCATAGGGTACCCCTCCAGATAGCGTACCCGGGGTACACTAACTGGCACTTAGTGCCGGATTGTGTACCCGGGGTACACTATTTGGAGACAGGTTTTATGTCACGGGTGTAAAAAAGTTCCTACATTACGGTACCTTTAAAGCAGGTCTACATATATTTTTGTTCATTTTTAATGGTTTTCACTGACGCAAACCTCACAAGAATGAAAAATTTGACCAACCACTCTCATTTACATGGCAGAAACAGTAATCTGAATTGGAAAATTGCATTTTTGCTCAGAAATCGTGAAAACTAGCAGTTTAGAATGATTGCGCTAAGTGCCAGTTAGTGTACCGGGTACACTAACAGGATCTCATTTTTCTTGCGGAAAATGCTAAGTGCTGGTTAGTGTACCCGGGTACCCAATGCAGCACTCTCCGGTAGACCAATCATACACCCTGTTCAGATTTGCTTGGAGCAAATTAAAAACATCAGTATTTTTGTCAAAGCATACGTACAATTTAGCGTCATCAGCAGAAAGTTTCAAATTACAATTTTGAACCACAGAGAAAAGATCATTGGCATAGATTAGAAAGAGTAAAGGTCCCAATACTGATCCTTGCGGGCAGCCAGACCTTACTTTAACTGCAGTGGAGATGCTACTACCTATTACAACCGACTGAAGTCTGTTTTGGAGGAAAGCACTAATCCAATTTAGGAGTTGTTGATATGGTTGTGAAGCGGTTGAGGTCCCTCGCATTGCAGTTGGATCCATTGCGGCAATAGCATAAATAACCTATCCTCACATTTGGCTTAGCCCCACCTATATGACCATAAGTGGAGTTGTGCCTACCCATACAGTGGCTGTGCCAGTTAGAGGGAGACAGGTTAAGTGGTTGCATTGCACTCATACGAGCAGCAGCCACCGTGAAATGAACAACACAAAAGAACAAAATTCATACACAGCAATAGGGTTTGTGGCTTGGTGTTGTCAAGTTACAGTATTGTCTTCAACAATTCTTTACACAACCTGAACATGTGTGAGCAGGAGCACAGTATCATTGTTCACTTTGCATTGCTTTTAGCTGGTTTGTGATTTTTTCTCGAAATGATTGTGTTGTTGGTGTTTTTGTTGTGGATGATGGCTGATAAAGCGGAGGCCTTCAATCTAACGTGCCTTACTATGTCTGGTTCAGAAAACTGCGCCCACGACCAAGACGAGCGGTTCTGCTTCACTCAGTTCAGTCAAATGGTTGAGGTCGAGTCGAAGGGCTGCGACACCACCAACTTGTGCAAAGGAGTCGATCTGTCTGAGGATAAGCAGCACTACTGTAAGATGCATCCCGACTACCCAACCAAGACAGTCTGTTGCTGCAAAAGCCACTTGTGCAACGAGTTGATGATGCCTGTAGTGAACAACTGTTATCAAAATGGCTACAAACTCGCTGCATGCGGCGGTTCTTGGTGCAGCGCCTACTACAGTTCTGCTTCGGAGTTCAAAGACACCGCCAGTTTGGATTGCTTGGAGCCTGGGCAACAGTGCATGAACGGCAGGAACGAAGCTTGCGTCATCGATGAAGAGAAAGACACCGCCACCTGCTGCTGCAACACAGAAGGGTGTAATAGCTGGTGGATGCGTCCTACCACAAAATGCTACACTTTGCCAGGCGGAAAGAGTGAGTCTTGCCCTGAAGGAAGAAGTAGAGGTTGCGTCTACCTGTTCAACAGCACAAACAACCTTGTCTACACCGGATGTCATGATGAGATGCCTTGTGTTGGATGGTACCCCAGTTGGAAGGAGGATGAATCGGCGCCCTGGCCCCAGAGGAAATACTGCACAGACAATTACCCTGCAGATGGGAACGTGGCAATGGCATGCTGTTGTCTTCCAGAAAACTGCAATGCTGATTATGCCAATTTCAAGCCTGAGTTGTCTAGCTGCTACGTCAAGGACTTCAATGAAACCGCTCAGTGCAAGAGTGGGCAGGATCATCATTGTTTCAGTTTGTTTCATAATGATGGGAAGTTGGAAGAGCAAGGCTGCGATGAAGATGAAAGATGCAAAGGCGTGGCCGTGGCCGAATGCAGAGGTCTGGTGTGCTGTTGCAACAATGGACCCGACTGCAATTCGAGAGATCTCTTCCCAACAACCTCCACCTCTACATCAACAACATCGGTGCCCACTACCGCAACACCCATCATCAGCCGAACCACTGCAGGCAAGAGTTCAATGACCTCTGATGACAACGCAACTACTCTGATTACAACCTCATCAACAACAAGCACAGGTACCCAGGAAACAACTGCAATGACTACCATTTGGCCTCCTGCCAGTACAACATCGGTGCCGACTACAACAACAACGGCTACATCTACCAGTGATTCCTACAAACTTTCGATTGCTACTGTTGTGGCCAAATTGCTCTTTGTACATGTGATTTTAAGCTTGTGACTGGTCTGATCTATGCTCTTATTGTATTTTCTCATTCAATCGTATTTACCTCAGAACTTAACAAATTTAAAAGTTTGATTCTAGAGTATTGTTGATTGGGTATACCGAACCGATACCGAAAATGGGTATTTTTTGGAATACCTACCTAATAATACCTACCGATTCCAGGTATTTTAATAATTAGCATATCGGGTATACCGATTATTTTGGGAATACCCAGGTATTTGGGAATCGATATTGTTTGTGCAGCCGAGTGCAATTTTTATGATTTTAAAAAGTTCCTATGATCACAATGTATTCTTTGTAATTTTGTATTTTTGGGGCATGCAGGAATAGTCTGTTATGTACAAACGATGTCCTTTCCAAATATCGAATTTGAAGAATTTTTAGTCCTCTGACCCTACTCCCTGTCCTAAACTTGTTTTGTCATTAGAAAGCGTTGGTCTAGTTTTGGCTTTACTTCACACTTCTCCTTATTAATAATCAAGTCTCTATGTGCTTGATGTACAGTACAAAAGCAACAAAGTAGCCCGCATTTTGTCACTTCTCGTTAGATCTCCATGTGAACACTAGCAGGCCTTAAAACTACAGTACAATGGAAGCATTTCTCCTAGCCAAAATCATTTATAGAAACGAGTTTCACTCCAGTAAAACAAAAAATAATTTGTCCATGGCCTTGTAAATGAGAAATTCAGTGTTCTGACTTATAAATGCCGGTATTACTGTTGTTTGGGTATGCGGTTTTCAGGAATCGGTTCGGTATGGGTAGGTATTTTTCGTCATACCCAGGAATTGGTTCGGTATGGGTAGGTATTCGCAAAAAACACCGGCATACCGGTATTTATTCGGTATTTGCTGAAAATGTTTCACAAAGTCAAAACACTGAATTTCCCATTTACGAGGCCATGGATTTAGTTATTTCCAAGGTAAGAGGCTAGAAAATCCATCAAAAGCAATGGGATTTACAGTTTTTAGAAATTTTTGAAATTATTTTAGGTTTTACTGGAGTGAAAATTGTTTCTATAAATAATTTTGGCTAAGAGAAATGTTTCTATTGTACTGTAGTTTTAAGGCCTGCTAGTGTACAGTATCCCCTTGATACCTACCTTTTTGGCTGATGTCTTTTTACTTTTTCGGGGGCGTGATGTCAGCCGCGTCCCAAAAATTTTTTTCCAAATGTCGACCTCCCGGAGACATCCGCCGTATTTTTAGGGGAAAGGACGCCATACCGGCTGACGTCATTTTTGAGGAAGTACGTCAGCACCTGTCGGTGGTCCCCGACAGAAAAGGGACGATAGACATCCTAAATGGAGATGTACGTAGGTACAGGGGACGTATTCACAGAGTATGTTTGACAAAACTGACCAACCCTAAATGGTCGAAATTATATTTATGGCCCAGCTGGACAACTGTGAATGCTTAAAATTTATCTCGAATGATGTTTGACTGAATTGCTAAATGACAAGTAAAATTTTATTGTGATGTAGTCTATCAAAAGGCTTTTTTCTGTGATGTGATGGATTTTAGCCAAGCTTCTGTCAGAGACGCTTGTTCTGCGCACCGTTAACGCTGGCATGGAGCTAGAGGGGAATATCAACTTTGGTTGCCGACAGCAAGCGGTAGCAGAAACATTTTTTGGCAGAACAAGAAATTCTGGAACAGACTGTTTTCTAAACTAAAACAAACTTATAAACTAAAAAATGCGCTACTGCTTTTCTAAACACTGACCGGTGGTGGACTGTTTGCCCAATAAAAGTGCCTTACTAATACTGGTTCAATACGAGTTCATCCATGTGTACTGTAGGGCCAAACAGCGAGTTCGAAACTGCAATTGTAGCTAAAAACAGTTGCTGTTTCCAATGTCCCCTAGAGACGTGTCACATCTCCTAGCTCTAGGGATGTCCATCCCAAAAGGGATCTGATGCAGAAATAATTTTTTGGGAACACTTTCTCTACCAGCGACAAAAGGATGTCCGACAATCGCGAGGAACAGGACCGGTCTACGCCCTCGGGGCATCCGCCGTCCAGGGCTTCGACCAAAAATGCTGATGTCAAAAACGCGGTCGGCGTCCTAGGCCCGAGGACGAAGACCGTCGTAAAAGCGACATCGTAGGTATCAAAGGGATACGGAGATCTAACGAGCAGTGAAAAAATACGAGGCTATTTTGTTGATTGTGAATGTACTGTACATCAAGTACATAGTGTTGTAATATTTGTTTTGCCTCAGTTATGTACGTACGGTGTTACAATGTATGTCTGCATTGTATGCTTAGCAGTACTCGTACGGCCTAGCCAGTTCCTTTATCATCTGACCTAACCCTTAGGGCATATGCCAGGTCAGCACGCTCCCCAGCTGTGCGCACTCTGTTGGTCTGCTTTTCGCTAATAAAGACGTTGGTTCGTAAAACACTCGCTCCGCTCTTGTTCCTTCTGTAGTTAGGCCGCCTGACGTTGCATCGGGTTATGGGCCTCCCACTTTGATCTTCCACTGTTCCACTTGTCTGCGTTGTGCAGCTGCCCAACCTGAAATGGCAATGTCCACGTCAGCTAATCTGCCGTTATTGCGTTTGGACAATTGGGCAACGTGGAAAATCGTGGCAACTAACTTCTTCGAAGCACAAGAATTGTGGCCTATCGTCTCAGGCGAAGAGCAGCCTCCCGCCGCCGGCAATGTCCCCCAAGCTGCTGCCGCCGCTGCCGGCGACAATCAACGAGCCGCCGACGACGAGCATGCCGGTCAGAATCGTCGCGATTCAGCGCGTGCGTACCGAAAACGCAGGCACCTGGCCATGTTCTACTTGTCGGGCGCGCTGTCTCAAGAGGTGGCCAAAGTGATCAACATTTCTGACCCTCGCGACCCTGCCGCCTTGTGGACCACTCTGACAAACCATTTTGACAGTAAGTCGCATCTCTCTATGGTTCAGTTGATGGGTGAACTTGAGTCGATGACTTTTGACGGAAAACAAAAGCCATCAGAGTGGCTAGCTACGCGTCAGAGAATTTACGACCAGTTGCGCGCAATGGAGCAGGAGGTTCCACGGTGGATCCAAGTAACTGCTGCCATAAACGGACTGCCGCCCGGTTGGGAGTCTATCCGCGCGGTAGTGTCTCATGCCGCAGGTAGCGCCACTGATGCGCATCCCTACACCGTTTCTCAACTGGCCAGTCAGTTAGATGATGAGTGGCAGCTACGTAACAAGGCTCGTGATACGCAGCAACAAGCGCTGTCAGCGCACAGTTCAAGTGCTCGCGGTCGTGGCAGAGGTGGTTACGGTAACAGAGCTCGTGGTCGTGGTGGCAGAAGCAGCAGAGGCGGTGCTCAAGCGGGCAAAGGTGGTGTTTTCACTGGAAACTGCTTTAACTGCGGCGGCAAAGGACACAGAAAGGAGCAATGTCCGAGTCCAAAGAGGAGCAAACCGCACGGTAGTTCACAGGCGCATACAGCTCAAGTTGAGGACAGAGAGCAAGCTGTTAGCATAGTAGCAGTGGCCACTTGCCGCCGGTCTAAAAACTGTCCGGCAAAGTGGTGGTTGACAGTGGTGCCTCCCATCATATGTCTGGTTTTCGGCATGCTATGCGCAACTACGTACCCCTAACTCAGCCTGCTGAGGTGTGCATCGCTAATGATGAGATCATTCATGGTCTCGGATATGGTGATCTGCAACTGTCAGTTCGCGTGCATGGCCGCTATTCTACTGTCTTTCTGCGCAACTGTCTCTACATCCCCAAAATGAGCGGCACTCTGCTCTCTTGCGTTGCAACTGACCAACGTGGTTTTTCTACACTGTTACGCAATGGCAAAGCAATCATTCGCGACCCCAGCGGCAAATTGCGTGCAATTGGTTTTCTGACTGATGGCAATTACGTTGTTGATGGTTCTGTTGCATTCTCTGATCAGTCAGCCAATTCTGAAACAATTCACACTGATGAAGTAGGCACGCATACGAATTCCGTTGTAGCCTCACGTAAAGCAGGCTTCAAATCGGGTGACATTACTTACCGTAATTCTGACGTCGCTGTTGGTAGTGCTGTTGCAGGTTCGGCTCCAGAACCAGTCCCCTCAAATCTGGATGCCATCCAGTGCATTGAGTCAGCTCCGCAGGCGATTCCCCGTGGTGCCTCTGGTCAGCATGGCACTGTTGTTGCTACTACTGAAACGCCAATTCTGTTGAACAGTTCTGCCGATTATGTTTCAGGCCAGTCAGTCCGAAGTGGTGACCAGAATGAAGCGCTCATGGATGGTGCCTCTCCCGATAAGCATGGCACCCTGTCTGGTACATCCAACGCAAATCGGCTTACCGTAAGTTCTGCCGGGTGTGTTTCTGTTGAGGTTTGGCATCGCAGACTTGGCCACCTGGGATACGGTAACATGCGACGACTGCTCTCGGCCAACGGAATTGCAGTTCTGAAACAGAACGATCCTTCAGTCTGTCATGGCTGCGCAATGGGCAAGGCCAAGAAGCTGCCGTTTCCCCAGCGCTCGGACACGCGCACCGCACGGCCACTCGAGTTGGTACAGACGGACGTGTGTGGTCCATTCACACCAGAATCAATAGGTGGTAAACGCTACTTTGTTAGTGCTATTGATGATTTCACTCATATGGCATTTGTCGCATTTGTTGCGCGCAAGTCTGATGTTTTTTCTGCGCTGAAAGCTATCATTTTGCGCTTAGAAAACGAAAGCGAACACAAGCTATAAGCGCTGAGGTCAGATTCAGGCGGTGAGTACGTCAGCAAGGCGTTTACAGACTGGCTGCAATCTAAAGGTGTCAGACACGAGTTTTCAGTACCAGACGCACCTCAACAGAATGGGGTTGCCGAGCGATTCAATGGAGTTCTTCTAGAGCGGGCGCGTTCTATGCGCATTGAAGCCAATCTGCCTAAATTCCTCTGGGCTGAAATCATTGCAACGGCTACATATCTTCGCAATCGAAGCCCTTCCGCTCCACTTGGTGGCAAAACTCCATTTGAACTGTGGTACGGTCGTTCTCCTCCACTCAATCATCTTCGCACTTATGGCTGTTTGGTTTTCTCTCGCATTCTTACACACCAGATGAAGCTCGCTCCTAAGGCAGAGAAGTGTTTCCTGGTTGGTTACGGTACCGAGTCAAAAGGGTACCACGTATGGTCTCCCTCACGTCATGCCGTTTTCCTTCGTCGCGATTTGGTTTTCGATGAATCAGTCTACTATTCCCCTGACGACTCAGTTCAGTCGGTATGACAGGAGGAGGAAAGTGGTATGGTCGTACCTATGCCACAGTTGGCTTGGCGACAGGAGGAGGAGGAACCAATACATGCGGAGAGAGAAAACAGACAGAACATGCACGTACCAGTGCAGAATGTTGCAGAAGAGGAGGAGTTGGTACAAGAAAACGGTGCACAGAATGAGCAGCCAGTTGAACAGGAACGTCAAGAACAGGAGGAGTTGG
This sequence comes from Sabatieria punctata, assembly GCA_030248155.1. Taxonomy (NCBI): domain Eukaryota; kingdom Metazoa; phylum Nematoda; class Chromadorea; order Araeolaimida; family Comesomatidae; genus Sabatieria; species Sabatieria punctata. The sequence goes on from JASANB010001457.1 coordinate 8,255, forward strand.
TTGAGCCTGTTCCAGTTCCAGAACGGCAAGAAGCAAGACAACCAGAGGATCGTCCTCCAATTATGCTACAAATTCCAAGAAATTTGGTGCATCAACCACTGCCACCAGGTCAGCCTCCACCAGTGATTCGTCGGTCTGGTAGAACAACAAAAGGGGTACCTCCTGATCGTTTTGAAGGTGCCAAAACAGCGCAGCTTGACAAAATACCTGAACCCCTTACCTGGAAGGAGGCAGTGAAATCAGAACACGCAGAACAATGGAAGCAAGCAGCGCAAAGTGAATTTGATTCGTTACAAAAGTTCAAAACGTGGGAATTGGTCCCCAGACCTCAAGACCGCAAGGTAATCGGCTCAAGATGGGTGTTTCGAACCAAAACCAATGAGTTCGGCAAAGTTGACCGATTCAAAGCGCGCCTGGCAGCCAAAGGCTATGCTCAAAAATTTGGCATCGATTATTTCGATGTGTTTGCACCGGTGGTACGGTGGGACAGTGTACGAGCATTGTTGGCAGTCGCAGTCCAAGAGAACATGACAGTCCACCAATTGGATGTGGAAACCGCGTTCTTGAATGGCTACCTGAGTGAAGAAGTGTTTATGGAACAGCCGGACGGGTTCAAGCATCCAAAATACCCAGACCATGTCTGTCAACTGAGACGCAGTTTGTATGGACTCAAGCAGAGCCCCAAATGCTGGAACGAAGCACTCCATACAGCTTTGGAAAATCTACAGTTCCGGCAGACTGCATCAGACAAGTGCATCTACACCGGCAAAGTGAACGGAAGTAGGGTGTTGGTAGGAGTCTATGTAGATGATCTGATCATAGCAAGCGCAGACAAAGCAGCTCTCACACACGCAAAAGCTCTCATAGCTAAGAAATTCAACGTAAAAGATTTGGGGGCTCTCCACCATTTTCTCGGCGTACAGTTCAGACAGACGCACCATGGAATTTGGATGTTGCAGGAGTCCTATGCAGAGCGAGTTTTGGTGAGGTTCAATATGTCTGACGCAAATCCAACAAAACAGCCTATGCCTGTGGGCGCAGAGTTTCTACCATGCGAACAAGATGGTGAAAAAACGGACCAGATCCTCTACCAATCGATGATTGGATCATTAATGTACCTGTCAGTAGCAACACGGCCGGACTTGACGTATGCAGTGCATCGATTGTCGAATTTCAACTGTAAGCCATCTGTGACCCATCTCTCTGCAGTCAAGCGGGTGTTGAGGTACCTGAAGGGTACAAAGAATTTTGGCATCTTCTTGCGTCCACAGAAACAAGCAAAACTCATGACATTTGCAGACGCAGATTGGGCTGGTGATGTCAGTACACGAAGGTCCACTTCTGGTTACCTGACGCTTTTTGGCAACTGTCCAATCTCGTGGGCAAGTCGTCGACAGACGTTGGTTGCAAAATCAACCACTGAAGCAGAGTTTATCTCACTTTCCGAAGCAGTTGCAGAAACACAATGGGTGCGCAACTTACTTGCTGACTTAGGCGCAAAACAGTCTGAAGCCACCATTGTGTATGAAGACAATAAAGCTGCCGTGGCACTGACAAGAAATACGACTGCTCACCAGCGCACGAAACATATGGACGTTAAGCTCAAATTCGTCCAGGACTACGTACAAGCCGGAATTGTTACAGTAGACTATGTGGAGACGGCAAAGCAACTAGCTGACGGATTGACGAAACCGGTCAACCTTTCGACTTTCGAGGGTTTTCGGCAAGGACTGAGTCTAGGGCCGACCCCCCTCAAGCACTAACCCCTTAGAATGTCTGGGTTCCCCCCATTGCTGGGTTTATTGGCATTTTCCAGGGTTCCCAATTTTCTAGGTTCATTAACCACTTTCCCAGCGCACTTGAGTTTCGGTAGTGGCCGCCAGGTGGCGCTGCGATAGGTGCTTCGGGCATCTTTTTTAGCCCATTCTTTTTGTTTTTTCCGTTCGACTAGTGTTCGATGTCTAAGGATCCTGCTATGTATTTTTTAAATAATTATGGTGATCAAATGCATTTACCTGTTGGGGAGCTAAACTTTTATAAGGCAGCTTCTTTCTTTTGCGTAGTTAGCTGTTCTTGATGTATATCTCTGCGCACCGGCAAACCAAAGGAGGAGTGTTGTAATATTTGTTTTGCCTCAGTTATGTACGTACGGTGTTACAATGTATGTCTGCATTGTATGCTTAGCAGTACTCGTACGGCCTAGCCAGTTCCTTTATCATCTGACCTAACCCTTAGGGCATATGCCAGGTCAGCACGCTCCCCAGCTGTGCGCACTCTGTTGGTCTGCTTTTCGCTAATAAAGACGTTGGTTCGTAAAACACTCGCTCCGCTCTTGTTCCTTCCGTAGTTAGGCCGCCTGACGTTGCATCACATAGAGACTTGATTATTAAGGAACAGCGTGAAGTTAAGCCAAAACTAGCCCAAAGCTTTCTAATGACAAAGTTTGGGACAGGGAGCTGGGTCAGAGAACTAAAAATCCTTCAAATTCGATGTTTGGGGGGCATCGTAATAGAATGTGTTTCTGCATGCCCAAAAAATGCAAAATTACAAAGAAAACAACGTGATCATAGGGAATTTTCGATAAAAAATGCACTAAGCTAGACAAAAAATACCGATTCCTAAATACCTGGGTATTCCCACAATAATCGGTATACCCGGTATGGGGATTTATTTAAGTACCTGGAATCGGTAGGTATTTATTGGGTAGGTATTCCCAAAAATACCCATTTTTCGGTATGGGTTCGGTATACCCAATCAACAGTAACCGGTATTGCGAATGCGTACCCATACCGAACCGATTCCTGGGTATACCGAAAAATACCTACCCATACCGAACCGATTCTTGAAAATCCCATATCTCTGTTCAAGATTCAGCAACATAATAAACGACAATATTTTCTGATCACCTCAGACAAAATGAAGAGGGCACATGCATGGACACACAGCATCGAGTGAATTTGGTGCAAAGGGATCTATCTGGCAAAGCAATGGAGTTTGAAGTAAGTAGCCTGCTGCGGCAAAAGATTGATGATGCATTGAAGCTTGAAACTTGAAAATATAAAACTTTATCATCAACCGGTTAAGACCTCTCACTGCAGTAGAGCAGCCACTGCGGGTAGGACACCGAAGTAATGAGTTTTGATTTGAGGAAGGAAATGCAGTAGGGATATGAGATCAGATAGTTGAAAAATATCCCATAACTTTCGTTATCGGTTTGTTTTCTATCGATTTGACTCAAATTATGGCGGACCACCATGAAAGCAGCTCAGGATTTTCGCATCAAAGTAGCTGGATGCGTGTTGTTGATTTGTTAAGTAACAATTATCATTGTTCAATTTTGCTTTGCGATTGTCTATGATTTTCTTTCGAAATGATTGTGTTGTTGGTGTTTGTGTTGTTGATGGCTGTCAAAGCGGAAGTCTTCAATCTAACGTGCTTTACTATGTCTGGTTCGGAGAACTGCACCCACGACCAAGATGAGATGTTATGTTTCACTCAGTTTGATCAAATGGTTGAGATCGAGTCGAAGGGCTGTGACACCACCAACTTGTGTAAGGAAGTTCGTCTGTCTGAGGGCAAGCAGCACTACTGCAAGATGCATCCCTACTACCCAACCAAGACAGTCTGTTGCTGTAAAAGTCACATGTGCAACCAGTTGGTGACACCCACAGTGAACAAATGTCATGGGGATGGCTATCAAATCGTATCATGTGATGGTTCCTGGTGCAGTGCCTCTTACAGTTCTGCTTCAAAGATCCATGCCGACAGTTTACATTGCTTGGAGGCTGGGCAACAGTGCATGAACGGCAGAAATCAAGCCTGCATCAGACGTGTAGGGACAGAGAGTGTCACCTGCTGCTGCAACACGGAAATGTGTAATGGCTGGTGGTTGCGCCCTATCACAAAGTGTCACACTCTGCTCCTGCCAGACGGAAAGAGTGAGTCCTGCCCTGAAGAGAGAAGTAGAGGCTGTGTCTACCTGTTCAATAGTACGAACAATCTTATCTACACAGGGTGTCATGGTGAGATGCCTTGTGTTGGTACATACCACGATTGGAAGGACGATAAGAAGGTCAGTTGGCCCAACAAAAAGTTCTGCACCGCCAATTACTCTGGAGATGCGAACGTGGCTATCGCATGCTGTTGTCATCAAGAAAACTGCAATGCTGATTATGCATCTTTCAAGCCTGAACTGTCAACCTGCTATGTTAAGGAGTTCAAGAAAACAGCTCAGTGCAAGAATGGGCAAAATCATCATTGTTTCAGTTTGTTTGACCATGAGGGGAAGTTGAAAGAACAAGGCTGCGATGAAGATCAGAAATGCAAAGGCGTGGCTGTGGCCGAATGCAGAGGTCTGTTATGCTGTTGCAACAATGGACCCGAGTGCAATTCGAGAGATCTCTTGCCAACAACCACCACTTCTACCTCAACAACATCGGTGCCCACTACAGTGACGTCAGTCATCAACAGAACTACTAGAAGCATGACCTCCAATCGCAACACAACTTCTCTGACTACAACGTCATCATCAACAACCACTACTACTATCCAGACAACAACCACAATGAACATCTGCCCATCTGCCAGTGATTCAAACGAAGCTTTGATTGCTATTGTTGTGGCCAAAGGGCTATTGCACATGTGATTCTAACTTTATGACTGGTCTGATCTTATGTTTACATTGTATCTCATTCATATGTAATAAACTGAGAACTTTGCAAATTTAAAAAAGTCTGATTCTAGAGGCTGTTTTCAAAAATAGTGACTCCGTTGTTCGCTGCGCCTATGCTATCACAGGGTCTGGGTGTGGATCTTGTTTATTTTGATAGTAACAGGTATCATACACTCTACATTGGGTGAGTTGTGGTGCAAGCGGTCACTTTGCAAAAATTGCAGCTCTTAGTACATTTGCCAACCAGTAGTACCGTGTTAGCGGCCTCAGAACCACTCAGGGTGTCTTGGCTGTGTAGCGAATGCTGTTTCATCAGTCATACATCAGTTTAACAGAGTTATTTAGTGGCAACTTCAGTTATCAGTAAGATAACCCTTTAGAAAGACTTCAGTAAGACCTGTTGCAAAAAATCGCTTGTTTGTCTTGCTTGCTTGTTTTTAAAGTTGCACTATGCGCATTCTTATCATCTATGGGCACGCATGTGGCCTAGCGCGTGGGCTACCGCCATGCCCGGACAATCCATCCTGAACTAGAACACGATTCATATGCAGCAATAGAGATTGTGGGCTGTGGCATAGTTCTGTCTATTTCAGTATTGTTTTCAACAATGCATGACACAACCTGAACATGTGTGAGCCAAGTATTTGGGATGCAACAATTATCATTGTTCAATTTCTGCCGTTGTTTTGCGTTTGTCTGCGATTTTCACTCGAAATGATTGTGTTGTTGGTGTTTCTGTTGTTGTGGATGGTTGTCAAAGTGGAAGTCTTCAATAAAACTGCCTTACTATAGCTGGTTCGGAGAATTGCACCAACGACCGAGACAAGCTATTCTGTTTCACTCAATTTGATCAAATGATTATGATCGAGACGAAGGGCTGTGACACCAGCAACTTGTGCAAAGGAGTCCGACTGTCTGAGGGTAAGCAGCACTACTGTCGGATGCATCCCTACTACCCAACGAAGACAGTCTGTTGCTGCAAAAGCCGCAGATGCAATAAGTTGGTGACACCTGTAGTGAACCGATGCTATGAAGGGACAGACCACAGCATAACAGTACAATGCAACGGTTCCTGGTGCAGTGCCCACTACAGTTCTCTTTCCAAGTTGTTTGGTCCGGTCAATTTGGATTGTTTGGAGGCCGGGCAACAGTGCATGAACGGCAAAAACCAAGCCTGTGTTGTAGATGAAGGGGCAGGCAGTGCCACCTGCTGCTGCAACACAGAAAGATGCAATATGTTTTGGATGCGCCCTACCACAACCTGTCACACTCTGCCAGACGGAAATGTTGAGTCCTGCACTGAAGAGAGAGTAGAGGCTGTGTGCATCTGTTCAACAGTAGAAACAAGCTCATCTACACTGGATGTCATGGCGAGATGCCTTGTGTTGGCAGGTACAGCAGTTGGAGAAAGGACAAAAAGGTCAGCTGGCACAACAAAAAGTGCTGCACAAGCAATTACTCTGGAGATGGAGAGGTGGCTATCGCATGCTGTTGTCACCGAAGAAAGTGCAATGCTGATTTATGCATCTTTCAAGCCTGAACTGTCAACCTGCTATGTGAAGGAGTTCTGGAAAACAGCTCACTGCAAAAATGGACAAAATCATCATTGTTTCAGTTTGTTTGATCGGGAGGGGAAGTTGATAGTGCAAGGGTGTGACAAGGAAAATAAATGTGAAGCCATAGCTGGGGCCAAATGCAGAGGTCTCCTGTGCTGTTGCAACAATGGACCCAACTGCAATTCGAGAGACCTGTTGCAAAGTAAGACTCTTCATCAACGGGTTCAACGTCAACCACCACACCACCAGCAACAACAACATCAGTCATCAGCAGAACCACTGCTTAACAGCAGAAATGTGTCTTCAATAACCTTCGATGAAAACGCAATTTCTCTGACTACAACCTCTCCAACAACAACAGTCACTACTATCCAAACAACAAAAACAACAACGCCAATGACTACCACAACTATTTTGAGCAAATGGCATGAAATCCGTTCACATACTGTTACCCCTGATTCTGGCAGTGATTCGTGCAAATTTTCGGTCGCCATTGTTATGGCCAAAGGACTATTTGTACATGTAATTTATGCTTTGCGGCTGATCTGATGTTCTTCTGTCTCCTAGTATCATATTTACCTAGGAACTTGTTAATTGAATTGCTTGAACTTAAACTTGAAATTAAACCCTCTACTTTATCTCATCAATTAGCTACTTTATCTTGAATAATTATCCCCTGATGTTTTCTTCACATAAAAAAATTTAGCTAAAAAACAAAGAAGGTGGTTTCTTTTTAAGTTCCACTGTCCTTTCAGATAGGTGAGTCCCGCGGCACTCTTTTCAGATGGGGTAAATCCTGCTGTGCGAAATATTGTCAGTCGATGGACTGCTGATGACAGTTTTATAATTACGTAATGAATTGAGTTGATAAATGACGGCTTTCTAGAAATGTAACTAACTTAAAACAAGCTTCTACATAAAAATGGTGAAATATAAACGGCTCTAGAGGGGTCTAGCCGAGTCAGCTATCCAAAGGAGTTTAAAAAGATGGTTTGTTCTAAAAGTGAATATTGCCCCAACATTCTGTAAATTGTCTGAAACTTTCTACTCTGAAAAGAACAAGTCTCACAACTCAAATCCGATTTATTCCTGTTGTCACATATGGACTTGATGTGGACTGGGAAGCTGATTTGGTTGATTTGAAGGCGTTGAAGCCATATAACAATGGCAATAGCTACTCTCTATTGTTTGGCTAGTGGATTGCATTGATATGTAGTATTGTCTCCCACCAACAATACTGTACAGAACCTACACGTGTATGAGCACAGTAGTTGGAAAATGCAGTAATCATCATTGTCCAATTGCTGGTGTTGCTGTACGCTTGTTTGTGAATTGTTCTCTAAATGATTGTGTTGTTGGCGTTTGTTTTGTTGTTAATCACTGAAAAAGCAGTAGCCTTCAATCTAACGTGCCTTACTACAACTGGTTCAGAGAACTGCAGCCACGACCAAGACGAGCTGTTCTGTTTCACTCAGTTCAGTCAAATGATTGAGATCGAGTCAAAGGGCTGCGACACCACCAACTTGTGCAAAGGAGTCGATCTGTCTGGTGATAGACAGCACACCTGCAAAATGCATCCCTACTACACAACCAAGACAGTCTGTTGCTGCAACAGCCAGATGTGCAACCACTTGGTGAAACCCGTGGTGAACCAATGCCGTAAAGAGGCATACCGCGGCGAAACTGTGTCATGCAATGGTTCCTGGTGCAGTTCCTACTTCAGTTCTGCTTCGAAGCTTTATGGCCCCATCAGTCCGTACTGTTTAGAGGCTGGGAAAGAGTGCATGAACGGCAGGAACCAAGCCTGTGTGATTGATGAAGAGAAAGACACTGCCACCTGTTGCTGCAACACAGAGAACTGCAATGGCTGGTGGATGCAACCTACCACGAAATGCCACTCCCTACCAGATGGTAAGGTTGAGTCCTGTCCTGAGGAGAGAAGTAGGGGCTGTGTGTACCTGTTCAATAGTACAAACGACTTGGTCTACACTGGATGTCATGGTCAGATGCCTTGTGTTGGTAAATACCCCAGTTGGAGTTTTCTACAGAAGGAGGAAAGAGGAGACGATTCACCGACGCTAAAATACTGCACAGCCAATTACTCTGGAGATGGCGATGTGGCTGTTGCGTGCTGTTGTCATCGAATGAACTGCAATGTTGATTATACAAAGTTCAAGCCTGATCTGTCAAGCTGCTACGTTAAGGAGTTCAATGAAACAGCAGAGTGCATAGAAGGAAAAAATCGTCATTGTTTCAATTTGTTTGACCGTGAGGGGAAGCTGAAAGAGCAAGGTTGCGATGGAGATAAGAGATGCGAGGCCATAGCTGGGGCTAAATGCAGAGGTCTGTTGTGCTGTTGCAACAATGGACCCAACTGCAATTCGAGAGTTCTCTTGCCAAGTACGACCAGTTCATCAACAGGTTCAACATCAACCATTACACCACCAACAACAACAGCATCAGTCATCAGCAGAACCACTACAAGTGTGTCTTCAATGACCTTCGGTGACAACGCAACTTCTCTGGCTACAACCTCATCAATGACAACAGCCACTAGTGCACAAACAACGAAAAGAACCACTACTACCTCATCAACAACAGGAACCACTACTCTCCAAACAACAAAAACAACACCGCCAATGACTACCACATCTACTTTGAGGACATGGTATGAAATCCGTTCACGTATTGTTCATGATTCTTCTGGCAGTGATTCATGCAAACTTCCGATCGCTGTTGTTGTGGCCAGAGACTTATTCGTACATGTGATTTTAACTTTGCGCCTTGTCTGAGGTCCTTCTTCTATCTCGTTGCATCATATTTACGTCTGAGTCAAATGACTATTACACATTCAGCAACATAATAAACCGCACTATTTTCTGATACCCTCAGACAAAATGAAGAGGACATTTGGATGGACAAATAGTAACAGCGCGTCTGCTCGCTACCCAGGTTTATATGCTGTATGTAGCAGGTGATCCATCAAAGGTGGGGTCTGGCTCTGGACAAGGGAGTCTCCGCACATACTCTAGGGTTCGGTAGTAGAAAACGCTCAAAAATCGAAGAAAATTCGCAATTTTGGGCTAAGAATCGCGATGGTGCAAGAGTGGTAGGCAGTCTTAGTAGAGCTTAGTAATGTCTGCTCACAACGTCCGTTTGGTGCGCCGCTGATGTGAGAGATGCCCCCAGGCCTAGTCGGTTTCCATGGAGAAGTCCTGACGTCGTTAGTCTTCTCCTCCAACGTGACATGCTTTGGAGCGGCTTCAGTGCAACGGCAGACCCGGTAGGTTCCCATTTTACCTACTCGCTGTCACCAGATGGCCTGGGTGGAGCTTTGTGCCACCACCAACTCTTTGCAGCAAGAAACTTGCCGCGCCAAGAGGACGAGCACGCGACGTCGCGCACAGTGGCTTTGCGGCCTAAACCACTACACCAACTGTGCCGGCCACATGCACCCTTAGTTCTCTTACACAAACTTGCATAGCTGCTTATATCTTTCTTCATTGACCTTCTCAAAATTACCATCTCTTTCTAGCCACAACACAACTCCAATTAAACTCATTCAAAGCATCAATCACATACGTAGCAGCCTCCAGGCTCACATTGGAATGAGTCAACTTTTGGCGGGGAACTCTCTTCAAACTGCACACCACAACAACAGGAAAGTGGAGATTTCCAGATTGGTTGTACAGATAGTGGGTGTGTATGTACTTCTTACCCAGACTTCACCATTTATGTAAACGCTGATATGAGAGTAAACAATCACTGTTACCATCAGTGTACTCAGAAGCAAGATCAATATCCACAGAAATTTGCATACTAGAAACTTAGGTCTGAATAGGTACGGAATTCCGTACCAGCTGGTAGTTTCCGACCACAGTTTGATCCAGTCGTAGTTGTTGTCCTTGGCACCAAGTAATCCCATTCGGACTAAATCAGCTATACCAAGGGAATTTATCGGAAGGCCTGTTCGTTTAAGTCGTTGTTTAGTTGACGTTCAGTCAGTTCTACTCCCTCACCCCACAGACAGAGCAGGCAGATTAAATTGAGAGGGAGAGGGACCCCCAGCTAACTACCTTGGCAACTATAGGGACGCGGCAATTTGGTCCGCTTGTGGCCTACGACATATACACATATCTTTCATCATTCAAAGTAAAAGGTAAAAAAGTGATGGAACATTTTTCGGTCTAGACTGTTTTAATCGTTTCAATAACTAGACTATGTGGTGTGATGCAACAATTAATTATTGTTCACTTTCTGCTCTTGCTTTACAGTTGTTTGTGGATTTTTCTCTCAATGAATGTGTTGTTGCTGTTTGTGTTGATGTGTGTGGCTCTTAATAGGGAGGCCCTTAGTCTACTGTGTCATACTATGTCTGGGTTAGAGGAATGCACCCACGACAAAGACGAGCTATTCTGTTTCACTCAATTTGATCAAATGGTCATGATCGAGTCCAAGGGCTGTGACACTACCAACTTGTGCAAAGGAGTCGAGTTGTCTGAGGGTAAACGGCACTACTGCCAGATGCATCCCTACTACTCAACCAAGACAGTCTGTTGCTGTAAAAGTCACATGTGCAACCAGTTGATGATGCCTGTAGTGAACAACTGTTATCAAAATGGCTACAAACTCGTTCTGTGCGGCGGTTCTTGGTGCAGCGCCTACTACAATTCTGCTTCCAAGTTTGGTGATGCCGACAGTTTGGATTGTTTGCAGGCTGGGAAAGTGTGCATGAATGGCAGAAACGAAGCCTGCGTCATAGATGAAGAGAAAGGCAATGCCACCTGCTGCTGCAACACAGAAAGGTGCAATAAGTGGTGGATGCGCCCTACCATAAAATGCCACACTCTGCCAGACGGAAAGAGTGAGTCCTGCCCTGATCAGAAGAATAGAGGGTGCGTGTATCTCTTCAACAGCACAAACAACCTCGTCTACACTGGATGTCATGGTGAGATGCCCTGTGTTGGTAGGTACCCCAGTTGGAGGGCGGACACAGATGGTTACCAAAAATACTGCACAGCCAATTACTCTGGAGATGGGGACGTGGCTATTGCATGCTGTTGTCTTAATCCAGAAAACTGCAATACTGATTATGCATCTAATGTTAATGTGTTTAATACACGTCCAACAGAATAACAAGCAACTCAGATCAAAGGGAGGGCGTGGCCGTTTGTCCGACGAGTGCCCTTCCCCGCAAGTACTCAGAAAAATCTAAATGCTGAATTAATTTTCTGAAGCGCGAAACCGTGGCTGCATTAACTATTTCGGCTGGTTAGCTATTCCATAAGGGAACAACCCGATTTGAAAAGAAAAACTTCCTTATGTCTAGTCTTGACCGTTGAACAAATAATTTACGGTTGTGACCACGAGTGCTTCGTACATTAGCATACTCAAATAACAATTGCCTTGGCAGCTCCACAAGTCCCTCGAGAATCTTGTAGACCATAACCAGATCGCGGATCAAGCGACGTTCTTCCAAGGACTGAAGGTTTAAGACCCTCAGACGCTCATAATAAGAAAGATTTTGCATACCTGGCAATCGACGAGTAAACAGACGCTGAACTCTTTCTATCAAATCTATATCTTTGAGCAAATTTGGATTCCAGACTTCAGTCGCGTATTCCAGCTTTGGTCTCACGAAAGTTTTGTATAATTTTAAAAGGAGGTCCTGGTTTCGACTGTGAAAAGCACGGAAGATTAGGTTTACGGTTTGAAACCCCTTAGTTGTAACTTTACGACAATGGAGGGAAAATTTTAAATCGTTAGATAAAGTAACTCCTAAATCAACAATACTAGAAACAGCAGGCAGAGGGTTACCATTGACTAAATACTCGGTTTGGGCGTTTCCATAACCTAAGTGAACAACAGAACATTTTTCAATAGCCACTGAGAGTTGCATTTTTGTCGCCCACTCGAACACGTGCCCTAAATCCGTCCTGAGACGTTCATTTACAACCCCTTTAGGGACCGAGAAATATAACTTAGCATCATCAGCATACAGCTTAATATTGGAAAATTGGAGTACACTTTCCAAATCATTTATATAAGTCAGAAAGAGCACTGGACCCAAAAGACTACCCTGTGGGACACCTGACCCAACCAAGCTTTCAGGAGATTGAAAATCATTATCAATACAAACATACTGCCTACGATAACTCAGATAGTGTTGTAACCAGGTAATCAGGCTTCCTGAGACCCCAAAACGCATCAATTTACTGATAAGTTTGTTGTGGGATACACTATCAAATGCCTTTGCTATATCTAAGTATATAACATCAACAGTTTCCCTTCTATCTATTGCTGCTGTCCAGTCATTTCAAGCATCTTTCAAGCCTGAACTGTCAACCTGCTATGTGAAGGAGTTCAGGAAAACAGCTCAGTGCAAGGATAGAGAAAATCATCATTGTTTCAATTTGTTTGACAGTGAGGGGAAGTTGATAGAGCAAGGCTGCGACAAGCAAAAGAAATGCGATGCCATAGCTGGGGCCAAATGCAGAGGTCTGTTATGCTGTTGCAACAATGGACCAGACTGCAATTCGAGAGATCTCTTGCCAACAACCACCACTTCAACCTCAACAACATCGGTGCCCACTACAGCAACGTCAGTCATCAACAGAATCACTAGAAGCGTGACCTCCGATGGCAACGCAACTTCTCTGACTACTGTGTCATCATCAAGAACCACTACTACCCAGACAACAACCACAATGAACATCTGCCCATCTGCCAGTGATTCAAACGAAGCTTTGATTGCTATTCTTGTGGCCAAAGGGCTATTTGCACATGGGATTCTAACTTTGTGACTGGTCGGATCTGTTGTTCTTATTGTAACCCATTCATTTGTATTAGCTCAGAACTTAGCCAATTAAGAAGTCTGATTCTAGAGGCTGTTTTCAACATAAAATGAGTCTATTGTTCGCTGCGCTTACCCTATCACTGGGTCTGAGTGTGGATCTTGTTTATTTTGAGAGTAACAGGTATCATACACTCTAGATTGGGTGGGTTGTGGTGCAAGCGGCCGGTTTGCAAAATTTTAGCGCTTAGTACACTTGCCAACCAGTAGTAGGGTGTTAGCGGCCTTAGAACCACGCAGGGTGTCTTGGCTGCGTACCGATGCTGTTTCATCAGTCAGTCAGGGAACTTTGCTATATCTCATTCCAACAAACCACAAAATTCATCAATGGTTCGTTTTTGCCAGATGAATTGTTTTTGACGAATAGTTCTTCACGTTTTACGATTATACTTCATCAAAAGATGTTGAACTGAAGAAATTATTCATCGAATAAATTGAGGAACAATAAAGAAATTGATCATCATCGTGAAGTTATTGGTTCATCACTGATGAACTATTTCTGGCCAAAACCATTCCAACCAATTTCCTGGTCAGCGCGACGGCTTCGTTTCGACGTTTCTAGCGCCTCCTTGAGCGACGCCATGGCTGTCTTCCTTAAACAACCGCAGTCTCAAACTTTAGCAACACTTTTTTAGCTCCGCCGAAAAAGAAGCGCACCGACGCATAAATAACTGGGCGCGGCCATGACAGTTCATCCTCAACTATTCATCATTGAAGTGTAGTATGAAGACATATTCCTCAAATTGAAGTGCTGGACCATTCCAATGGTTCGTCAAGCATTTGAGGAACCATAAAATAATTGATTCATAAGAAAATCTTGCAAAAGTCTTCAAAATGATGAATAGTAGTGGACCATTTCATGATGAATAGTATGATGACTTGATGGCATACTGATAGATCAGTATGGTCTGTTGGTAGGAGATATACAGCTTTGGGCTATATATAGCTAAAAGGTGTTAAATTTAGCTATTTTCAGCTATATATAGCAAAGTTCCCTGACTGTCAGTCTAACAGAGATAGTTAGTGGCAACTTCAGTTATCAGCCAGACTGAATCCTTTACAAAGACTTCAGTAAAACCTGTTGCAAAAAGCGTTTCTTTGTTTTGCTTGCTTGTTTTTTAAAGTTCCACTATGGGTATTCTTGTCATCTATCCTAGCGGGACTAACTAACTAGTAATGTTGGGGTACAAAAGCGATAATCGAAGTGGAGTGTTCGTGTCTGTCAGTCTGTTGGTATTGTGTTGTGTTGTGTTGTATGTATGTATTCCTCCGATATGGATTGACAGGCGGGGTCGTCGTAACCCCTGCGTTAGGCCACACTGCGGGCCCATCACGCACACCCACCCATATCATCCTGCCCTTCCTTTGCTGCCCTCACTACTAGCTGCCACACATGCTCGGTGTCAGTCTGGTCGGGTCTCAGTGGTAGCTGTCCCCATTCCATATGTCCCAACACATGCGTGGTTGCTCTTGTAGCTTTCGGGTGCAACGGCAGCTCCAGTTGGTTCCCATTTACCTACTAGCTGTCACCAGCTTTCGGTAGCCTGGGTTGGGCTTTGTGCATAAACCGACTCGACCAACTCTTTGCGGCAAGAAACTTGCCGCGCCGAGAGGATGAGTTTCCTCCGATATGATCAGCATTCAAATACCGGCTGACTGTCAATATGAGACCACACTGGGTCATGTGGTTCCAGTGTCAGTGGTCTGTCTGGGCAGCGACTTTCTGAGTGCGTGTCTGTCGGGCGATTTCTGGTCAGCATCCAGAACTGCCATTCATCGCATCTCTTCTGAGCCGGCACAGTCGGTGTAGCGGTTTAGGCAGCAGAGCCACTGTGGTTTTGGCGGGGCAAGTTTCTTGCCGCAAAGAGTTGGTCGTCGGCACAAACCCTAACCGAGGCCATCGAAATCTGGTGACAGCGTGTAGTAAATTGGGAATCGACTGGAGCTGCCGTTACATCTGTAGCTACAATAGCAACCACACACCGCCCAGACTGATAAAGAGCATGTGTGCCCGCTAGTAGCGAAGGCGGCGAAGGAAGAGCAGGATGTGGGTGTGCGTGGTGGGCCCGCAGTGTGGCCTAACGCAGGGTCTATGACGCCCCCCCGGACAATCCATCCATCCATACAACCACAGCTCTTCTGAATTCATCATACCTGTCATCATCTATTCCTGGTGTCTCAAGTGTGTAACGTTTCACGGGATTTCATTGCCTATGTAAAGTATTTTACAAAAACGAGCTTCTACATAAAAATGGTAAAATAAAAAGCGGCTCTAGAGGGGTCTGTCTAGCCGAGTCACCTATCCAAAGGAATTTGAAAAGATGGCTTGTTCAAAAAAGTGAAAATCGACCCAACATTATGTAAATTGTCTGAAACTTTCTACACTAAAAAGAACAAGCCTCACAACTCAAATCCGATTTATTCCGTTGGCACAGATGGACAGAAAACCTGTACGGTCTAGATTGTTTGAATCGTTTCACTAACTAGACTTTGCCTGAGCACAGGATTAGTGTGTGATGCAACAATTATTATTGTTCACTTTCTGCTCTTGCTTGACGCTCGTTTGTGAATTTTGCTCTCAATGTTTGCACTGTTGCTGTTTGTGTTGATGTGTGTGGCTCACAATAGGGAGGGCCTTAGTCTACTGTGTCTTACTATGTCTGCGATGGAGTACGACAAAGATGAGCTATTCTGTTTCACTCAATTTGATCAAATGGTTATGATAGAGTCCAAGGGCTGTGACACCACCAACCTGTGCAAAGGAGTCGAGTTGTCTGAGGGCAAGCGGCACTACTGTCAGATGCATCCCTACTACCCAACCAAGACAGTCTGTTGCTGTAAAAGTCACCTGTGCAACCAGTTGATGATGCCTGTAGTGAACAACTGTTATCAAAATGGCTACAAACTCGTTCCGTGCGGCGGTTCTTGGTGCAGCGCCTACTACAATTCTGCTTCCAAGTTTGGTGATGCCGACAGTTTGGATTGTTTGGAGGCTGGGAAAGTGTGCATGAATGGCAGAAACGAAGCCTGTGTCATAGATGAAGAGAAAGGCAATGCCACCTGCTGCTGCAACACAGAAAGGTGCAATAAGTGGTGGATGCGCCCTACCATAAAATGTCACACTCTGCCAGACGGAAAGAGTGAGTCCTGCCCTGAACAGAAGAGTAGAGGGTGCGTGTATCTCTTCAACAGTACAAACAACCTCGTCTACACCGGATGTCATGGTGAGATGCCCTGTGTTGGTAGGTACCCCAGTTGGAGGGCGGACAGAGATGGCTACCAAAAATACTGCACAGCCAATTACTCTGGAGATGGGGACGTGGCTATTGCATGCTGTTGCCTTCATCCAGAAAACTGCAATACTGATTATGAATCTTTCAAGCCTGAACTGTCAACCTGCTATGTGAAGGAGTTCAGGAAAACAGCTCAGTGCAAGGATAGAGAAAATCATCATTGTTTCAATTTGTTTGACAGTGAGGGGAAGTTGATGGAGCAAGGCTGCGACAAGCAAAAGAAATGCGAGGCCATAGCTGGGGCCAAATGCAAAGGTCTGCTGTGCTGTTGCAACAATGGACCAGACTGCAATTCGAGAGACCTCTTGCCAAGCATGATCAGTACATCAACTACTTCAACATCAACTGCCACAACATCAGTCATCAGCAAAACCACTTCAACAACCTCGGCCCATGATAATGCAGCTCCTCTGACTATAGCCTCACCAACCACTACTACTGAAACAACCAAAAGAACCAGTACCCCCGCAACAACAACAACAACCACCGCAACCACTACTACAGAAACCACCAAAAGAACCAGTGCTGCCTCAATAACAACAAGAACCACCACTACCCAAACAACAACAACAACAACAACGCTAACAACAACCACAACTGTTTTGAGTATGTGGCATGAAATCCGTACATATATGATTACCCATCCTTCTTCTGGCAGTGATTCTTGCAAATTGTTGATGGCTGTTGTTGTGGCCAAAGGGATATTTGTACATGTGATTGTAACGTAGCAACTTGTCTGATGCTTCTGTCGTACCTCCTTCAATTGTATTTACCTCAGACTTAACAAATTAATAAAGTATACTACACGCTGCTATCCAAATCAAGTGACTATCATAGGTTTACGCTCTCGCTCTCACTCTGCCTGGATGCTGACCCTGTAGACGGCAAACTATTTGCTGAGAACCTCAGGCAAAATGAAGAGGACCTACTGTTGTTTGTGTATACACATACACATTTACCATACACAAAAATACACATTGTTTTACCGGCAGCCAAGGCTGCCGGTATAAGATTAGTTTTTCGTTAAGCGTGTAGGATGCAATAGCATCTTAAAGCGTGTGCTCTCGGCGCCGTTCCGCTCGCTCGTTGTAAAGCTGCTAGCCTTTAGACACTCCAGCAGGAAGGAGAGTTTACTCGAACAGTTCGTTCTCAGTCATTTCTCTATGAATTCGGCTCAGATTTTCAGGATTTATTAACCAGATAACTAGGTACCTAATGCGAAAGTTTGGCCCGAAAATTCCAAGTCCTACTGGTTTCGTGGCTCCAAGACTGACAACAGCTTACTGTGAATTGCAACTGAAAGCTGTTTTTTGAAAGAATAGCAAAACAGAAAACTGCTTTTAAAGGAATACTTGAAAAGTTTACAGTCTGACTGAATTGTTTGAAAGACAAAACTGATTTTTAAAGAACTACCTAAATAGTTACTGTAAGAAACAATTGTTTGAAAGACAAAAAAGCGTTTTGAAAGAATGGTCTGAAACTTTTACTATCAGAAATAATTACTTAAAAGAGTGTCAGTAATATGGACACGTATGTACTACTGACTG
Organism: Sabatieria punctata; assembly: GCA_030248155.1. Lineage (NCBI taxonomy): Eukaryota > Metazoa > Nematoda > Chromadorea > Araeolaimida > Comesomatidae > Sabatieria > Sabatieria punctata. Next base: position 26,176 of record JASANB010001457.1, read on the forward strand.
CAGTGTTGTTGGGGTTTTTAAACGGAAATAGAAGGAATAAGAATATGGTAATATTTTGGTCCATTATTTAGTGCATTTCAAGCTTTCTATTGATATCCTACTGTAGTCCAACACAGGAAAGGACAGTTTTTCGCCATCACTCATGATTTATTATCAATGCCTTTGGATACCTATATTGTACCTGCACAATATTGGTGCGAAACTTACGACTCCTGCTGGTGCTGTGTGCCGAAAACTAAAAGCTAGGGCGGTCCACCTAAACTGTGATCTTTTAGTAATACCAAGAGTATAGCCTCAAATGAAATTTGTAAAGCCGATCGATCCCCATTTGGCATAACATAGATACAGTATTACTGACTGGGCACCCGTTTACCTCAAGGGCACTTAAAATTGCTAAATTTCAAAAGATGCCTAAGTGTAACTTTCCTTTCTGTGGAAATTCCTCAATTTCAGTGCCCTTTGCTATGCTGTCACCAAGAATTGCTTGAGGAGAAAACTATATATCAAAAAAGCTGCCTGAATTGTTTACTGTGCGAAAAAAATTTCTAGAAAGATAAACCATGGCTAGAACCGTAGCATATCCCGGAGTGCATGAAGCGAAAGCTGCTTTTTGAAAGATTTGCCTAAAGAGTGCCAGAATTCTTTGGAAGCGAAAGCTGCTTTGTGAAAGATTTGCCTAAAGAGTGCCAGAATTCTTTGGAAGCGAAAGCTGCTTTTTGAAAGATTTGCCTAAAGATTGCCAGAGTTCTTTGGAAGCGAAAGCTGCTTTTTGAAAGATTTGCCTAAAGAGTGCCAAAATTCTTCGAAAGCGAAAGCTGCTTTTTGAAAGATTTGCCTAACGAGTGCCAGAACTATTTGGAAGCGAAAGCTGCTTTTTGAAAGATCTGGCTAAAGAGTGCCAGAATTCTTTGGATTGGAAGTGAAAATCATCTGAAAGAATTATCTGAAGAGCTTACTATCAGCAAGACTTGTTTGAAAGAGAAAACTGCATCTGAAAGAATTGCACACCCACTTTCTTCAAATATAAGTTTACTGACGTTTTCCTCTGCTGCCGGTCAAATTTTGTAAATAAAATTCCAAAAAAATCTGTCTCTGCCTCTAAAACTGAGAGGATCTTCAAAATGATTAAACTATGTAAAGTTTTGTACACTCATTTTGAAGAACCGTCTTGTTTCAATGTGTATACACATACACATACACATACACATTGAAAATTCCGATACACATTACCATACACAAACAGTACTCAAAATGTGTATTTTTGTGTATGCGTATTTGATCAGCAAAAGTCGATAAAATTCGAACTGAATCGTAAAATTTCGGTGTTTTTGCTCCAGTAATAATCAGTAGATATCCTCATAAAGCCTTCAAATGACCTAAGTAACTCGATTTCAAAGCTATCCAAGGGTTCAAGCAGTAGACATTGAGCGATTTCATTTTCCTAGCATTTCTGTCTAAAAATCTACAAAAAAATTTGCATTTTCAGTACAATACACATACACAAATATACACAAAAATACACATTGTTTTGCTGAATTCCTCCAAAGGCAGCCCTGCAGGAATTCCTGATGCACTACCGCAGAACCCCTCTCTCCACAGGATTCTCTCCCAGTGAGCTCCTCAATGGAAGACAAATTCGCTGCAAGATTGACACTCTGCTGCCCTCTCCTGCACACATGGCTCAAGGAAGGGAATCCAAGCTGGCCATGAAGTCTCAAAGTCAAGAGGTGGTACGCCCAGTGGTAGCCAAGCTCACCTTCCTGCTCACCAAGCTTCAAGCCCTGTTGGAACGCCATGCTACGCTCTCTACTATGGCCCTCGCCGCAACAAGGATCCACGATGGATTCCAGCCATGGTCACTAAAGTGTTTGGAACTCGATCAGTCAACGTTCGTGTGTTCCCAAGAGGCCCAATTTGGCGCAGACACATTGAACAACTTCACCCACGCTATTGAGTCGAAGAGGATGACGATCCTGGTGAGGCACCAACCTGAACAGTTCCGGAGACAACTGTCAACTTGGGTAAAGCTCAAAGCTCCCAGCCAAAGCCCAAGACTTGGAAGAACTGGCGTGCTCCAACAGCAGATGAATATGGACCCGACAAGCCAAGACGCTCAGAGTGGCTGAAGCAAAAGCACTCACAGAAGATTGACACCAGTCATACATAGGAGGTTCGCCTCTCGGTGTAACCTTAGGCTGGTGAGGAGGTGTTCTAGCACACTCTGTTAACTACATATTACTGTTAGGCTATAGGTAGCGGTGTGCTAATTGTCTCTGTGTAATTGTAATCTAATTGCCTTTTACCTATGTACAGAATGTTCTGAAAAAGGTCAGTCCCTCTCTCTTATCTCCTACTCTGACTAGAAATTTCTGGAATGTTCTATGCCCATATATAAGCAGCCTGCTCTGCAGTGTTCTCGATGAGCTTCTGTTATGCACTCATTGTGCTCTCGTGTGCTATCCCTCATATGCTTACCTCTCTCTACTGTCTCCCCCAGTGGCTCATACCCCGTGAGACACTCCCTATCCCTGCTTCTTCTCTGTTATTGCTTGTTATTGTTATTGGGCGATCGTTCCCAATAAACCGTTGTTTGAAATCCTGTTGTATCGCCTCCCACTCGGCCCACAAATACAACAGTAGTAGGTATGGCCAATGGTTTTCAGAAATTCATGCTACAGCAAAAAAGATATGCTAAAACCGCCGGCAACATGACCGGATACGATAATTTACGCAAGAAACCGCACTTGATTCCATGAAAAATTAGAAAAATACGATCTAAAAACGTCCATCTGCGAAGAACTTTTGTATGGCGCACTTGGTACCATTTTTATTTATGGGCAACAGATTTGAATAACTGGCGCTACAAGCAAAAATTTATGCTAAAACGGCAATAGCATGACCGGATGCGATTATTTACGCAAAAAAACCGCACTTAATTTCTGAAGAATTGGAAAAATGCGGGTTCAAAACAGCCGCGTGGGTCAAATCGCGTAAATTAGTGTTTATGACTTGGTCGCCGTCCCAGCGGTGGCTGATTTTCTATGGCGCGAGTTACGAAGGTGCAACCAACTTGATTGTTTAAAATCTACTAGAAAGATGTGAATATTCGTCGCACAGCTAAATTAATGCGAAAAAGTATGATTGCAAGTGTTGGGTGCAATAAAAGCCAGAAATGGCAAAAATTAAGGGTTACAGAAACTTCAACACAGTTTGTGGGGTTATCGGCAAAGAGCAGAGAGCAAATTCTTATATCATTCGAAAGCCTGAAGTCTACTGTACACGGAACCGATTGAACATCTTGCGCCGAATTCGTCGTTTTTTCACAAGAACGAGGAACATTCAAAAAATCCACGAAAATGCCAATTTTCAGTAGTTAAGAAAGAATCAACTTTGTGGGGACCATGCCAAAGTGCGGAAAGAAAAAAGCGGGGCTTATTAGGTAACGAGTTGCGGTGATTTTAAATCGGTGGTTGAACAAAATTTGAATCAAGTCTCCTTTTAGCAGAAAATGGACATTGAAAAACGACGAATTCAGTTTTCGAGCGGAAAATGCCCTTTAACGGCCGAATTATGATTCAAAATGCATCTTATTCGATAGCTCACACTCTGTTGCAAAAACCATTTTGGACCACTTTTAGCTGTGTTTTTGTATTTTCTATTCCTATATAAAGTACTTACTTTAATCTGAAATAACTAAGTACCGAGTAACTTTTACTCAGTAAATTTACTGGGAACAACACTCTAACAACAGCAAGAATAACACATTCCTGAGTCAGTTTTTGAACTCTGTAGTCCTATCCACCAATTCCATTAGCAAAACTAAATTCCTTTTTTAAGCAGCCGGTGGAATGTGCCAATGCTGGTTCTATTTTTAGACAGTCACGGTATTTTACCCATTTTTGCCATCTTACAACAGCTGTTTCTGCATTGGGTTTAAAAGCAGTCAGTCCACCCAAGCCACCAGTTCCCTTTTTTGGAACATAGGTTTTTCTTTTCTGTTCTCCTTCTCTCTCTACAACATGTTGTTCCTGCATCTGCTTGTCTTCTTTCCAGCAAGTAACCGCATTATGCCTCTGTTCGTTCACAAACCGTCCTGATTTTCCAGTTGTTGCACATGAATATCCACACCGTCATGATGCAAGACAAACAGATACAAGCTTTTTGCTTACTGAAGTGCTGAAAGACTCAGACCTGGAAAGCTACGAGAAATGCAGCAAACTTATCGATGCTGGAAAGAACCGACCAAACGATCACTACTTCAAACGGGAACGAGATGGCTTAGATGTGCTCGATCTGCCGCGTAAACTCTCAGTTCAGTTTTCCAAGGATAACCAAAATAGGTATTTTTGTTCAGGTTATAAGCCAAAATCGTGGCCACATGGTCGCGTGCCAGTTGCTATCGAACCGGGAATGCATCGCGGAGATCAGAAAAGGCTGGCTTGTGCTTTCAAGTTCTTTGAAGAAAAGACATGCATCCGATTTGAGCAACGCCAACCCTTTGAGAAGGACTACCTGTTCATTGAAACCAAACATCCAAAGTAGGTACTCGTTTTATCCTTTGACCGGGTTTTTGACCTATTGGAAATTTTCGGATTCTGGTATGATCACGGCATCAGTTTCCGATACGTTTCGGTCTGGCTTTGCGTTAGGTTGTTTTCAGGTTGTCTTGGTTTAGTGCGGTAACTTGGCATTTCAACTGCAAGCGTTCCCGGGGTCTGAAACAGCTTTCCGATACGTTTACCTTCATTTTTTGCTTTCCGATAGGTTGGCCAACTACATACACATGCCATTTGGCCTTGGTATATTGCAAAGGGTTATTTGACCTACAAATGATGATACATCAGTTTCAGAAAAGGTTGCTTTTCCGAAGATCTGGGAAAACATGGAGGCAGACAGATCATCAACCTGGACCTCAAGAATGACCGCTGCTGGCGCCACGGAGTGATCATCCATCAGCTGATGCATGTGCTGGGTTTTTTCCATGAGCAAGCCAGAGAGGATCGCGATGAACATGTAGAGATCTTATGGGACAGAATACCTGACTACGCCAAGGACCAGTACAAGAAAGCTTCTGAGCTGGGTTTCCAGATGCATCAGTTGGGTCGGTATGACTTTGGCAGTGTGATGCATCATGACCGATACCCGTTCGACTACTACGCTAGAACGATGGATGCCATGCACTTTCCAGACATCAATAATTGTGATATGGGCAACCGAGAAATTCCCACTGCTCTGGACATTGACAAAGTTAACACGCTCTATCAGTGCAAAGGAAAGACTAGCAGCAGCAGCAATCACCAACAGAACGGTAAGTGTTGCTGTGTCAACACAAATATACAGGGTCCGCAAGAAAACAACCCAGCAGACGTTTTGCTGTAGCAACCGCAAATCTCAACCGATTTGAATGAGTCTTTTTTATATGAAAGATAGATAAATTCTTGAAAGATTGATGAGATGTTTATTAAGATAGCCTGCTTAGATCCTGAGGTATTGGTCCTCAAAGTCAAAACAGAGATTTTGGCAATGAACAAGAGCCATTCAGTTGCACTTCATAATAGAGGAGATTCCTACCGCTGGAAGCTAATGACACTTTACTGTTGAAGTAAACCGAGTTTCTGTGTCGCCAGTAAAGCCTTAAACAGCCCTTAGCAGAAGCAGGAATCCGTTTTATTACGAAGTGCAGCGAATATAAAAAATCCCACTTGTTCACTGCCAAAATCACTGTTTTGATTTTGAGGGCGAGTATTTTAGGAACTAAGCAGTGTACATTAATGAAAATTTCATCAATCTTTCAAGAATTTACTTGTGTTTCATTTAAAAAAAGGATTCATTCAAATCGGTTGAGATTTGCGGTTGCTACTGCGGATTGTATTTTTGGCAGACCCTGTAGTTACTCCAATGCTTTCAGCAGCCACAACAAGACCAATTACCAGCTCGTTGTCCCCAACTAAAAACCAGGATAATGAAAGTATAAACAACCAAAAGATTGAGACACCACTCATCTAGATCATCTTTCAGATGCGTGTGCATCAAACCCTTGTAGAAATGCCGGCACCTGTAGGCCTGTGAGCCAATCGAGTTTCAAATGCATTTGCCCTCCAGGATGCACAGGCAGCTCCTGCAGTCTTTGTTCTAACCCCTGCAGTAGGAATCCCTGCAAGAACGGTGGTAGATGCATCTTGCCAGTGCCACCTAACAAAATGGTTAAATGTATCTGCTCTGCGAATTTTTCTGGAACGTTCTGTCAAAGTCCGTTGTTGCCATGAGTTAGATTCAAGTGAATAGGCATGCTTCAGATCGTATCTCTGGTGACTCATTGGATCTTAAAGATGTTATATTGGTGGTTGGTGGCGGGACCGGTGGATCGATTGGCTCTCTCGAGTTCTACTATCCAGAACACCCAGAGAAAAACAAACTGCTTAAAACAACACACCCACCTTGGTTCTACGGTTTAGGTGGTTTCACGCAAGGCAAGATTGTGGCAGTGCAGCAGCCCAATGCCACCAACATCCTCGACTTGGAGAAAAGAGATTGGAAGAGAGCATCCGACACCGTGCGACAAAGAAACGGTGCTGCCAGTGTAGTGATCAATGACAGATTGTGGCTGTGCGGTGGCTATGATCAACACAAAAAAGAACTGAACGACTGTGAATTCTATGATGTAAAGAAGGATCAGTGGAAACTTGCCAGGGGCCTTATGAAGATGCGTTCTCGAGTGCTCACCACTTTGGCAGCTTGGAAAGACAAAATTTATATGATGGGTTAATTGGAGTCCCGTTATTATATGCACTTTGTAAATGTTTGCAAGATTTAGGATGTTATCGAGGCAGTATTACAAGAGCCACGGACTCAGTTGAAAGCTATGACCTGAAAACCAAATCGTGGGAAACAATGAATTCAATGCAGTACAAGCGATCTAGAGCAGGAGCTGCCGTTCTCAATGGATTTGTGTATATCTGTGGTGGTCAAATATATAACACACCCATCCTGTCAGTTTGTGAACGGTGGGTTTTCTAGGCAAGCAAGTGTTGAAACATTTACGTGTGATGCATTCCTTCCAAAAAAATTGCCTCACTCCTGTCACTCTAAGTAAGTAGCAACTGACACTAATTTAGATAGTGGTTTTTAGATAAAAAAGGTTGACACTGTAGATTTTTGGCTAAATTACTGTTTCCATGTTCAAATTTGTTCTCTCTAATCTCGCATGCCTAGCCGTTTGTAGTCCTGTCCTAGTTTTACCAAATAAAAAATTCAGAATTTGAGAATTTGAAAAATTTCAGATGATATTTCTATTCTTTGCGAGTTTAGAGTCTAAAGCCGTTCATTTCAATTCTTTATAAGTGGAACCAGAAGCTTTGATAAACTACAGATTTAAAATTGTATATTATTTTTAATTTGATGAAAAAATAGCTAAAACTTGGCGACTATCCTAAACAGAGAAATCCAGTCTGTTTGGCTGTTTTGGGATGTTCATTGTGTCACCTTAGTTTGCAAAATGCTCCAGTCATACAGCAATGAACTACTTGTAAAAACCCGCAAATCCGCTAAACAAACTCTTTCATTTTTGATCAACTCTAAACCAGAAATTGCCCAATCCAAACTATTAGCTCTCTTTGAAATTTGTACTTTTTTAAGCTTGAATTTCTCCGCGCCAAATCGATAAAACAACTATTTGAATCGCTTAACGTTCAGCAGAACATAAGTATGCAGCACGAAAAGTGAAAGACACATTTGACAAACAATATGCAAACTAAAAATATGCAAAATTTTGATATCAGGGCCAAAAATCGTGCACATATTTTTGCAACGACTGACTCTACGTTTAACTCTGAATAGTTGAGTTTTAAACAAGTTGTGATAACTTAGGCAACTTAGAAACTCCAATATGCTTACAGCAGCTATCTGAACCTTTGAATAAAGTTTTACCAAGATTACGCCGATTTTTGAAGATAACTGGAGTGGTCTTTCTTATAGGTGGAAACCTCCGCTACTTTCAATTGACATTTCCCAGAATTGGCAGAATATTTGCCTAGGCACTACATTTCTGTTAAATTTGATTGAATTCTGCTGACATGGTTGCGCGCTGCAAACGATCGAAACACAGTGCAGGACTCTCCAAAACTTTAGGTACTCTCCAACCACCAACAAATGGACCCGGATAGCCAGCATGAATCAAGCGAGGTATAAGTTCAAAATGGTGTCATACAAAGGAAAGCTGTACGCATTTGACGGAAACCCATGGACCGTCGAATCCTATGATCCTCAGGAGGACAAGTGGACCATCGAACACGAACTGAAAGCAAAACGCGACAGTGCGTTGGTGATTCCCTTTGAATGATCCTCTCTTGTGTAGTGGTAGCGAATCAGCTTAAAATTTTCAGCATACATTTTAGTAATCTTTTACAATGAAAGGAGAGAGATGGGCAGTAGTAAGATACAGCAGGAGTAGAAACAATAACTGTATTGTATTAATTAATCATTGTTCAATTTGTGCTGTTGCTTTGTGTTCGTTTGTGCTTTTTTATCTGCATGACTATGTTGTTGCTGTTCGTGTTGTTGTGGATAGCAGTCAAAGTGGAGGGCCTTAGTCTAGATTGCCACACTAAGAGGGCTTCAGAGCATTGCATCCCAGACCAAGATGAGCCGTTCTGCTTCACTCAGTTTAGTCAAAGAGTTTGGATCGAGTCCAAGGGCTGCGACACCACCAAATTGTGCAAAGGAGTTGTCGATCTGTCCAAGGATAGGCCCCACATCTGCGTGTCACATCCCTACAACCGAATCAAGACAGTCTGCTGTTGCAAGACCAACCTGTGCAACTCTTTGGCGAGACCGGTGGTGAACCAATGTTTCAAAGGGACGTTGCACCATCAACTGGTGTCATGCAATGGGTCCTGGTGCTCCACCCACTTCAATTCTCCTTTCAAGTTTTCTGACAACCCGAAGACTGTCGATTGTTTGGAAGCTGGCAAGCAGTGCATGAACGGCAGAAATGAAGCCTGCACCATCAGTGAAGACCAAGCCAGTGCCACCTGTTGCTGCAACACTGAAAAGTGTAATACCAGATGGCTGCGACCTATCCAGAGTTGTCACAGACTACCGGACGGACAGGTGGAGGAGTGCCCTGAAGAGCGGAGCAGAGGGTGTATGTACGTGTTTGACAGTACAAACAAACTTCTCTACACTGGATGTCATGGTGAAATGCCTTGCGTTAGGAATAACCCCAGTTATAGAAAGGAGCCATTGGTGTTTTGGTCCGGCCTAAAATACTGCACAAAAAATTATACAAGAGATGTGGCAGTTGCCTGCTGTTGTTACGAGAAGGACTGCAATTCCGACTATGCCACCTTCAAGCCTCAGTTTTCAGTTTCAAGCTGCTATGCAAGCAATTTCGTTGAGTCAGCCACATGCAAAGGACAGATTCATTGCTTCAATTTGTTTGATGGCAAAGGAAAGTTGAAAGAGCAAGGCTGCGATGAAGGAAAGAAATGTGAGGATGTCGCTGGAGCAGAATGTAGAGGTTTGTTGTGCTGCTGCAACACTGGACCACACTGCAACTCGAGAGATCTTGTCCCAAATATATCCACATCAACCAGCCTGACGCCCATGACCACATTGTCAAGCACCACAATATTAAAAACAACATCAACGACAACAACAACATCATCAACGACAACAACAACATCATCAACGACAACAACAACATCATCAACGACAACAACAACATCATCAACGACAACAACAACATCAACAAAAACAACAACAACAACCTCTACGACAACCACTACTTCCATCGAATTCACAACTACTGCATCAGCAACCACCAGAACAACCGCTACAAGCATGACCTCAAGTACAATCTCCATCACTTCTGGCAACACTACCACTCCTCTGACCTCAGCCGTAACAACAACAACTGCCACTGCTCAAAGAACAAAAACAACAACGCCAGTGCTTACGACCTCTAGTTTGAGTGTATGGCATGAAATACGCTCATATACTCTTACCCCTACCTCTGGTAGTCATTCGACGAAGTTTTCGATCGCTGTTGTTGCGGCCGAAGGGATCTTTGTACATGTTAATTTCATGATTGCTCTGATATTCTGGTTCTGTTGATTGACTGTCTGACTGACAATGTATCGTACTTCATTCAACTGTACAGTTCTGTTTGAAATCAATCTAAGGTAAAAGCCGATTGCAGAAGCTTCAATGCATTGGGCTCTTGTGGCGTTAAAATCGGGTATGTCCACAGGTCCAGCTCGGATGGGTTCTGTCTCTGATGGTTAGATAAACATTTGTGCTACAAACATCAACAATAAAAAACTTGAAACGGGGAATTATGGAACAGATGCAGAGTCTCGATATGGTTAAATTTGCGATTCGGAACTCTGACATAAGGTAGTTTAGAGACTAGTGTGGTTCATCAGTGGGTTTTTCAACCATTGTAAAAAGGGCTTTCATTACTTTCCATTCATTCTGCTGCCAGAAAACACGTTTGTACACTAAAATGCAAAATGAAAAAACACCAGTCACTAGGTTAACATCGCGTGTTCAAAGATTGCCTTGATCAATAGAAGAACCGAAAATTTGTAGGACTGACTGTACCTCAAACCATGTGCTCAAAGAGGTAGAAAGAGTAGAAGTTGTGCTATTTTCTGTTGGTGCAGGAGTGATGACTGTTATGGTTGTGGTCCTTGGAGGTGTAGAAGTAGGTGGCACTGTGGTGGTGTTGGCCAGAATCGATTCTGATGACCAAGAATACGCCTTTCCTAAAGTTTCAGCCAAATCCATGGCCTGTTTAGGTTTCTTCTTTTTTATCTGAAATTTTCGGAAGAACGTCATTCTTCGCAAAATTTGCAAAATTTGACTGGTCAAATCCTTGGAACCGTTTGACCTAGAAACGTCGTAAAATCATCCATGAACTCCCCAAAGACCCTAGATGCGAATTTTGCAGTTATCTCATTTTCACCGCACTTACTTAGAGAAAACGCTAATTGTTTCTATAGCGCAAATTTGTATTCAGAGTAAACATAGCGCATCATTTGGATCAAGCCCAGACTGGAGCTCGTATTTGTATTCGCAACAAACTTGCATGTCGCTTATTTTTTGGACAGACTGTTAATTAGTGCTTACTCGTTGGACCCCAACTACGTACAACCTACGTAGGTAGAATGTTAGTGTTATTCAATGCCAAAGTCTCAACCTATCCTTGGTTTGGCTTTTCGGAGCTCAGCTAGGCCGATTTCCAGCTGTAATTCCTTTTAAAATAGACAATTCGGAAGTCCATCATGTATTGTTAACAGTGTGCAATCTATCATAAGGAATTTTTTCATTTTTAAATTGACCCTCACACAAATGGCCGGAAAGGTGAAAAAATGTTAAATTGAGGTCAAATTAAACTAAAATACAAAATTTTCAGCCAATTCGGAGATTTGTCCGGGAAGAGTCGACTCTTAGCAAAACCGGCCTTTATTTACTTTGCATTGATACAACTGCCAAAAAAGGTTAGTACAGCAAGGCGATACAAGATCAAAAGAAGACCAGTGAATAAGTTAACACAACATGTACAAAGATTGCCTTGATCACAAGAATAACCGAAAATTTGTTGGATTGACTGCCCATTGTATATGGACGCACCTCAAACCATGTGCTCAAAGCGGTAGCAAGAGTAGTAGTCGTGCTTGTTGCTGCTCGTGCAGAAGTGATGTCAGCTGAGGTTGTGGTCCTGGAGGCGGTAGAAGCAGGTGTGGTCATTGTTGTTACGGTGGTTGAAGGGATTGTGTTGGTTGATGTTGTGGTGGTTGACGTTCTGGTGGTTGATCTTGAGGTGGTTGATGCTGTGGTGGTTGATGTTGTTGTAGTTGATGTTGTTGTAGTTGTAGTTGATGTTGTTGTGGTTGATGTTGAGGTGGTTGATGTTGTGGTAGTTGAGGTTGAGGTGGTTGCGGTTGGCAAGAGATCTCTCGAATTGCAGTTGGGTCCATTGTTGCAACAGCACAGCAGACCTGTGCATCTGGTCACTGTTACACCTTTGCAACTCTTGTCTTTGTCGCATCCTTGCACTTTCAAGTTACCTCCACTGTCAAACAAACTGAAACAGTGATGATTTTCTCCTTCATTACATGCTTCTGTTTTGGTGATGTCCTTCGCAAAGCAAGTTGACAGCTCAGGCTTGTAGTTGGCGTAATCAGCATTGCAGTCTTTTCGATGACAACAGCAGGCTATAGCCACATTCTTATCTTGAGGATACCGGGTTGTGCAGTATTTCTTCAGTGGCCATGCTTTCAACTTTTCAGGTCTCCAATCATATTCAGCAGAAGTCATCGCAATGCAAGGGCTGCTGTAGTGGCATCCAGTTTTGAACAGATGGTTCGTGCTGTTGAACAGGTACACACACCCTCGGCTCCTCTCCTTGGGGCACGTCTCCACATCTCCACTGATCGTGTAGCAACTTGTGGTAGGGCGCAGATCCCACCAGCTGTTGCACTTCAAAGTATTGCAGCAGCAGGTGGCATTGCCTTTCTTTTCATCCATGATGCAGGCTTCGTTTCCGACAGTCTTGCACAGTTTTCCATCCTCCAAACAATCCAGAAAGTCGGCACCTGTAAATTTGGAAGGGTCACGGAAGTGAGTAGTGCACCAGGCACCGCTGCATGTCACTGTTTTGCTGGATTTTGGTGCCATGTAGCATTGATTCACAACAGGTATCTTTAGTGTGTTGCAGAAGGTGGTTTTACAGCAACAGACTGTCTTGGTTCGGTAGTCTGGATGTTGAATGCAGATGTGTTTCCTTCCTAGAAAATGCAAAGCACTGTCCTGGCACAGTTTGGCGGCGCAGCCCTTATCCTCAATCTCAACCATTTGACTGAACTGCGTGAAACAGAAGAGCTCATCTTCCTGACACCTTTTTGAGCTTGTCATTGTGTGGCACTGTAGAGGGGCAGTAGAGGCCTCTGCTGGGTTGGCCAGTGACGCAAACAGCAACAACAACAACACAATCATTCAGAGAAAAGCTCACAAACAAGTGCAAAACAACAAAATATTTTGAACAGTGATGACTCCCAGCAAACACATGAATCGACAAATTTATTCTAATTTTACCCTATGGCTATCTGATTGTATTTTTCTTTATGGCTATTTCTAAAGTCGGGAATTTCGCGGTATCCTGTTCAAAGTGAACTGAAATTACATAGGTTCGTTTATTACATTCGTGTTAATTATTTCTCCTGTATGCAAGTTACAGTGTAGAGTTATCAAACATCCAATGCGCCAGAATTGGCAGATCTTGGCACTACATTTGTGCAACGTTTGATTGGATTCCGTTCACACTGTTGCACACCGCAAACGACCAAGCGTTGAACACTTAGTGCGGGACACGCTGTATATATACCGCTTTAGGTGCTCTAAAAAAACTAACAAATAGACTATAGACTCGGACAGCCAGCATGAATCGAGTGAGGTATCAGTTCAAGATGGTGCCGTAGATAGGAAAGCTGCACGCGTTTGATAGAAGCCCGTGGACCATCGAATCCTACGATCCTGAGGAGGACAGGTGTACCATGGAACACGAACTGAAAGCAAAACGCAACAGTGAGTTGGTGATTCCCTTTGCATGATCCTCTCTCTTTTGTAGTGGTAACGAATGATAATAAAATGTTCACCATAACATTTCAGTGATCTTTTACAATATAAAATAAGAGAGATGGGAGACACAGCAGGAGTGTATCTGATCACATTGGATACTTTGCATTGATTAAACTGCCAAAAAGGTTAGTACAGCAAGGTGAAACAAAACGAAAAGAAGAGTAGTCAATAGGTTAACATCGTGTGTACTAAGATTGCTTTGATCACAAGAAGAACCGAAAATTTGTACGACTGACTTCCCTTTGTATATGGACGCACCTCAAACCATGTGCTCAAAGTGATAGCAAGAGTAGAAGTTGTGCTAGATGCTGTTGTGGTTGCAGTCCAGGAGGTGGTAGAAATGGCTGTGGTGGTTGATGTTGAGGTGGTTGTATCTCTCGAATTGCAGTTGGGTCCACTGTTGCAACAGCACAGCAGACCTGTGCATCTGCCCACAGCCACACCTTTGCATCTCTTGTCCTTGTCACATCCTTGCTCTTTTACACTGCCTCCACTGTCAAACAAACTGAAACAGTGATGATTTGCTCCTTCACTGCATGTTTCTGTTTTGGTGAAGTGCTCGGTGTAGCAGGTTGACAGCTCAGGCTTGTAATCTTCATAGTCAGCATTGCAGTTTTTGCGATGACAACAGCAGGCTATAGCCACATTCTTATCTAGAGGATACCGGGTTGTGCAGTATTTCTTCAGTGCCCACGCTTTCGACTTTTCAGGTCTCCAATCATATTCACCAGAACCCATCGCAATGCAAGGGCTGCTGTGGTGACATCCAGTTTTGAACAGATTGTTCGTGCTGTTGAACAGGTACACACACCCTCGACTCCTCTCTTTGGGGCACGTCTCCACACCTCCACTGATCGTGTAGCAACTTGTGGTAGGGCGCAGCCACTGGTGGTTGCACATTACCGTATTGCAGCAGCAGGTGGCATTGCCTTTCATTTCATCTGTGATGCAGGCTTCGTTTCCGATAGATTTGCACAGTTTTCCATCCTCCAAACAATCGAGAGAGTCGGCACCTGTAAAGTGGGAAGGGTGGCGGAAGTGAGTAGTGCACCAGGCACCGCCGCAGACTTCTTTGTAAGGTTTGCTCTTCTTGGAACACCAGTTCACCATAGGTCTCTTTAGTGTGTTGCAGAAAGAGATTTCGCAGCAGCACACAGTCTTGGTTGGGTAGTCAGGATGTCTGATACAGATACCCTCTTTAGACCATAAATTACGGAGCAATGAGGCTTCTTTGCACAGTTTGGCGGCACAGCCCTTATCCTCGATCTGAACCATTTGACTGAATTGTGTGAAACAGAAGAGGTCATCCTTATGGCATATCTTTGAGTCAGTCATAGTGTGGCACTGTAGAGGGGCAGTAGAGTCCTCTGCTTGGTCGGCCGCCCACCTTGACGCAAACAGCAGCAACAACACAAACATTTGGAGAAAAGCTCACAAACAAGTGCAAAACAACAACACAATTTGAACAGTGATAATTCGCAGCAATGGCGTGAGTTTCTATCTTGTTTACCTCTTAGATATAGAATTTTTTGCGGGGCTGGCCACAGGGACATGCAATGACGCAAATTTGTGGCAAATGCATGCATAACAGCTACACTCAAGGCGTGCCTAAAACATGGTAATCAATCACGCAGCGAATTTTTGAATTTTCAAAAAAAAGCGTAATTTACTGTGACTGGCCAATCAAGCGTTCTCTGTCTTTATTCAGGATGGACTTTCGGTCGCCAGTCTTTCCACTTGGCAACCCCTGATCGACCGACGAAAGACCAATTATCTGACAGCCACCACTGCAGACCACTGCAGCAGTCGGGACAGGCTGTGTACTCTATCATTCCAAGAGAGCGGTCTGTTGTGAGTGATCTGTTGTGCGGAGGTCTTCATTTGGTCTGGCAATTCTATTGGGAAGCGAATTATGCGACCGAGTCAGGAAGCTGACAGGTAGTTATTATTAATCACTTTCTTAGTCTATTTCTGATCGAACATCCCAAAACAGGGCCTACCTGCTTCATTCAATTCCGTAAAATCTATGTTTAGAGAATTAGCCAAGTGATTGGCTGTTTGATTCCATTAGCATGATCCAGGGCTGTTTGTTTTCCGGAAAAAAACTCAAGCCGGTTTTTTTCCGGTTTTTTTCCTGTTTTTTTCCGGTTTTTTTCCAAAAGTTATTTTCCGAGATGACAGAAAAAATTTTTTTACAATCCCTTTTTATTGCAGAATTCAACGAACTAGCGTGAGTTTTATTACAAAATGCACTAATTTCATATTTTAGAGTAGTAATTAGATTTTAAAACAACAAAAATACAATAATAAAAGTTGGCTGAAAATAGTACCGGTATTTTTTGCCAAAAACAGCTAAGTTATGCCGTGGAAATGCTTGTAAGGCTTTTATTAACATAAATTCAAAGCATTTGAAGCGAATTCAACCAGTTATTGTGCCTATTTCCTTTAAAAACTTGCTTGAGTTTTTTTCCGCATTTTAGTTTTTTTCCGAGCCCCTAGGAAAAAAACCGGTTTTTTTCCGGAAAAAAACGAAAAAAACCGAGGAAAAAAACCGACCCAACAGCCCTGGCATGATCCTCTCGTGTGTAGTGGTAACGAATGAGCATTTTTTCACCATAACATTTCAGTGATCTTTTACAATATAAAATAAGAGAGATGGGAGACACAGCAGGAGTGTATCTGATCACATTGGATACTTTGCATTGATTAAACTGCCAAAAAGGTTAGTACAGCAAGGTGAAACAAAACGAAAAGAAGAGTAGTCAATAGGTTAACATCGTGTGTACTAAGATTGCTTTGATCACAAGAAGAACCGAAAATTTGTACGACTGACTTCCCTTTGTATATGGACGCACCTCAAACCATGTGCTCAAAGTGATAGTAAGAGTAGAAGTTGTGCTAGATGCTGTTGTGGTTTCAGTCCTGGAGGTTGTGGTGGTTGATGTTGAGGTAATTGTATCTCTCGAATTGCAGTTGGGTCCACTGTTGCAACAGCACAGCAGACCTGTGCATCTGACCGCAGCCACACCTTTGCATCTCTCGTCCTTGTCACATCCTTGCTCGTTCACATTGCCTCCACTGTCAAACAAACTGAAACAGTGATGATTTGCTCCTTCTTTGCATGTTTCTGTTTTGGTAAAGTGCTCAGTGTAGCAGGTTGACAGCTCAGGCTTGTAATCTTCATAGTCAGCATTGCAGTTTTTTTGATAGCAACAGCAGGCCATAGCCACATTCTTATCATGAGGATTGAAAGTTGTGCAGTGCTTCTTCAGTGGCCACTCTCTCAACTTATCAGGGTTCCAATCAGGTTCACCAGGACTCATCGCAATGCAAGGGCTGCTGAGATGACATCCAGTTTTATATAGCTGGTTTGTGCTGTTGAACAGGTACAAACACCCTCGGCTCTGTTCTTTGGGGCACACTTCCACATCTCCACTGATCGTGTAGCAACTTGTGGTAGGGCGCAGCCACTGGTAGTTGCACGATACAGTATTGCAGCAGCAGGTGGCATTGCCTATCTTTTCATCTATGATGCAGGCTTGGTTTCCTGCAGTCTTGCACTGTTTGCTGTGCTCCAAACACTTGAGAGAATCAGCAGGTGAAAATTGTGAAGCCTGACGGAAGTGAGCAGTGCACCAGGCACCGCCACACACCATTCTTCTGTTGGGGTAGTGTGTCTTGTAACATTGGTTCACAACAGGTGTCTTTAGTGTGTTGCAGAAGGTGGTTTTACAGCAACAGACTGTCTTTGTTCGGTAGTCAGGATGGTGAATGCAGACGTGTTTCCTTCCTGCAAATTGCAATTCACTGCCTTGGCACAGTTTGGCGGCGCAGCCCTTATCCTCGATCTCAACCATTTGACTGAACTGCGTGAAACAGAAGAGGTCATCTTTATGGCACGTCATTGAGTCGTTCATAGTGTGGCACTGTAGAGGGGTAGTAGAGTCTTCTGCTTGGTTGGCGGCCCATAGAGACGCAAACACCAACAACGGCACAATCATTTAGAGAAAAGCTCACAAACGAGTGCAAAACAACAACACAATTTGAACAGTGATAATTCCCAGCAATCACCGGAATTATTTCTCCTGTGTGCAAGTTACAGTGCAGAATTTTCAGAAAGCCCATTGCGTAACTGTTCTGCACTGCTCCACTTAGTTTTCACGGACTTTTCTCTTTCTAACGGTTTGGGTGGCCGACCATAGACTCATGCCATTCACTACATGAAGTGTGTGTTGTACAAGCGGCATGTTCCCGTTCCTCCTTTCCGATTACCTCCTTTCCGTTTCCAGCTTTCACATTTCCTCCTTTCCCGTTTCCTCCTTTCCCGTTTCCACCTTTCCCGTTTCCTCTATTCCCGTTTCCTCCGTTCCCGTTTCCTCCTTTCCCGTTTCCTCCTTTCCCGTTTCCACCTTTCCCGTTTCCTCTTTTCCCGTTTCCTCCTTTCCCGTTTCCTCCTTTCCGATTTCCTCCTTTCCCGTTTCCACCTTTCCCGTTTCCTCCTTTCCCGTTTCCTCCGTTCCCGTTTCCTACTTTGGGAGTCCCGTTTCCTCCTGTTTCAGTTTTTTTGCGTTTTAACAAAATTTAGACTGCTTTAAGGTATTCTATTATGTTGAAATAGCGCCCGGCTTTACTTCTAACTACCACACATATGAACGACGTATATGTAGTCATAAACACACATTTATAAATCAACCTAAATCAAAAAAAATCTCGTATAATTTTGCAGATAGGAGTAAGGCTAAGGACAGGACTGGGGCGTAGGGCACTAAAAACGCTCAAAAACGAAAAAATCGTCAAAAATCGCTAATTTAGGCTGAATTACAGCTAAAAAGTGCTGTTTTACAGGCGATTTTGGAAATTTTTGCTTCTGAAATAGCAAAAAATCGGAAAAATTTGCTCAAAAAATTACTTGCCAGAAAAGTCATTTCGTGGGAGGTCTGGCCTAAGTCGGATGGGGGCAGACTACTGTTGTTTGGTATTGGATTTTCCGTTTGTGTATGCGTATGGTATGTGTAAACACATTTACCTTCAAATGTGTATGGTAATTTGTGTATACACATTCAATAACACAATGTGTATTTTTGTGTATATTTGTGTATGTGTATTGTACTGAAAATACAAATTTTTTGGCAGATTTTTAGCCATAAATGCTAGGAAAATCAAATCTCTCAATGTCTGCTGCTTGAAACCTTAGATAGCTTTGAAATCGAGTTAGTTAGCCCATTTTAAGGCTTCGTGAAGATTTCTACTGTTTAATACTGCAGCAAAAACATCGAAGTTTTACGATTCTGCTCGAAATTTTATCTACTTTTGCTGATCAAATACACATACACAAAAATACACATTTTGAGTACCGTTTGTGTATGGTAATGTGTATCAGAATTTTCAATGTGTATGTGTATGTGTATGTGTATACACATTGAAAAAACAATGTGTATTTTTGTGTATGGTAAATGTGTATGTGTATACACAAACAAC
Source organism: Sabatieria punctata (assembly GCA_030248155.1). Classification (NCBI taxonomy): domain Eukaryota; kingdom Metazoa; phylum Nematoda; class Chromadorea; order Araeolaimida; family Comesomatidae; genus Sabatieria; species Sabatieria punctata. Next base: position 45,295 of record JASANB010001457.1, read on the forward strand.
AGTAGGGCAGACCCTCCTGTAACAATGCAAGAAAGTTTACTATTGCACAAGAAAAACTTGTTAATAAGAAAAATATGCAAAGAGGCGACCAGGACAAAACCAGAAGTTCCAATGCAAGACGGTTTGCTGGCAGTGCACTTACGAAACCGCAGTCCTCGATTACTAATTGTTAGCTCATGCTTAAATACGCCTGCCGAACAAGCAGCCACCTGCTCGCTCTTCCGTTAACAAATTCCGATGGTTCAGTACTCTGTTTGCAATGAAATGCTTCTTTACCTTGATACCACTACTCTGCACTTTCATCATTTGCGAACGTCCACGCGATTTTCGCTGATTAAGAGCCATTTTTATAAGAGCCAGGCAGGCGGCGGAACATGAAATTTTCTGACCTATACTTTTTATGTGATGAATCAATAGGTCTTTAGTAGAAAACACCACCACTGTGGTATTTTTGCTCTGCGATACCGCTTGGGGTATTTATGGCCAAAAACGTGATTTTGGACATTTTCAACTGGTTCTCCAGTACGCAATTGCCGATCGCGGTCATATCTTCAGCAAAAATTAGTCTTACTATGACCATTGCACCCACAAAGTTTGGGGCTGATCGATTCAGGCCAGCGTGAATACCGTTGATTTTAGGGGTTATTTTAAAAAGTGAAAAATATTTTTTTCTTGACGTCCCTTGCAGATTTTTGCCATACTTTTAGGGTAGATAGAACACGTCGTCCTCTACACGTTGGTGTTTTCACTTTTTTGGCATCGGCCCCGTTTTTGAGTTATTCATGTTTCAATTTTCCAAAAAATATTTTGCGGTATCTTTTAGAATCATTTACAATTCCGGTGTCCATGAAGCTAGATCGACCCGCAGTAGAGCGTTGGACATAGAATGTGGTGGGCTATCCAACCATATATCCGAAATGGCATAAGTGGTCGTAGATCGATTTCGCGTATATGGTTGGATAGCCCATCAAATTCTGCGTCCAACGCTCTACTGCGGGTCGCTCTAGCTTCATGAACACCGGAATTGTGAATGATTCTAGAAGATACCGCAAAATATTTTTTGGAAAATTGAAACATGAATAACTCAAAAACGGGGCCAATGCCAAAAAAAGTGAAAACACCAACTTGTAGAGGACGACGTGTTCTATCTACCCTGAAAGTATGGCCAAAATCTGCGAGGGGCATCAAAAAATATTTTTCACTTTTTAAAATAACCCTAAAATCAACGGTATTCACGCTGGTCTGAATCGATCAGCCCCAAACTTTGTGGGTGCAGTGGTCATAGTAAGACTAATTTATGCTGACGATATGACCGCGATCGGCAATTGCGCACTGGAGAACCAGTTGAAAATGTCCAAAATCACGTTTTTGGCCATAAATACCCCAAGCGGTATCGCAGAGTAAAAATACCACGGTGGTGGTGTGTTCTACTAAAGACCTATTGATTCATCACATAAAAAGTATAGGTCAGAAAAATTCATGTTCCGCCCTAATAAGGGGACCTGCCCAGTTCTTAAAAAATATGGCTCTTAAGCTCAAACAAATCGCTAAATTTTAAATCAATTAATCTATTTTTTATCTTGTAACATAGTATTAAGTCTGTTTTTACTTTTCGTGTTTTCCAACGTTTCAAGTTTCAGTATTGTAATACAATCCAAATATGGCCTCTCAGACCAGTCACATCTATAAAACAATCTCCTTGTAAAATATCTTTGCACTTTTTCAATGGCGTCAATATATTTACACAGATATCGATTCCAAATAGCTGATCCTCCTGGTTCCAATCCAATATAGGGTGAGGCGAGCATAAGTTTTATCTGCCCTCAGTAAGATATCTCTTTGTCGTGTATGAAACACTGGAAAATGTTTCGTTGGTCGTCTGCTGGGTTTTGTAGTAGTTGCTGGTCCGCGAACAACTTTTACCTCCAACAGACAATTAAATAAACAGGAGAATAAAGACACGACCGCTCGCCAGGTAGTCAGACGGAGAGAGTGATGAAAGTTCTAGAGAACAAAGGGCGACCGGGCTGCTAATCACACAGCACTACTAATACAATGTCTGGCGCGTACAAGGTTACGGTAGACGTTCCCGGTCGTACATACAACAAGTGGTGTGTATTCGCTAGCTCGCGCAACTACACACGCAATGCCAAACATATCAACCACCTTCTTTCTTCTTGGAGCGGAAACGTCAGTTAGTAGTAGCACCAGTCCCCTAGACGATCGGGTGGTTGACGATTCCACTGAGGGTGGTGTCGCCGTCGTGGTGGTGGCTCCACTGGTTCTGGCGCAGTGGCCTCGGCTTCGTAGACAGTTGGTCCCGGCTGGTCAACAACGCGTTGTAGGTTGCGACCGTTCCACTTCTGCTTGTCAGACAGCAGGTAGTTGAATTTGCCGAGCACCTGCACGACAGTCAGCGCTTTGTTGCTCCAGGGGCTGAGTCCTTTAGGCGTGTGAGGTCGTCTGGTGCGCACCTTCTGCCCAACAGCGAACAGTTGCCCTGAGCTAGCAGTGTTTTGGCTTGATTGCTGTTGTTTTTGCCGCGATTGCTTGTCTTCCCCTCCTTCCTCTTTTTGAGCCGTTTTGCGGGGTTGTCGGTAGACTTCCCAGCCCAATCGAGGTCTGCGTCCGAAAAACTTCTGCGCAGGGCTAAGCTCCTGGCCCTCTCAAGGTGTAGCGCGAAAGTGAGCGAGAGATCGCTGAAGGCCTTCTTCCCACGGTAGACTCGAGCTGAACGTCTGTATGTGGTGTTTGATGAATCGATTGAAGACCTCCACGAACGCATTTTGTTGAGGAGTGTAGACAGGTGTTGTCTCATGGATGATGTCCCGTTCTGTCAGGAAGTTTCGAAACTCGTCACTGACAAACTGTGGTCCGTTATCAGAGATTATTTTGGCTGGGTTGCCAAAGCGAGCGAAGATCTCCCTGAGCCAGCGAATGATTCTGCCAGAAGTGGTGTCCTTCATGCACAGGATCTCTGGGAACTTGGAGTAGTTATCCACGAGCACAACGATGTTTTTTTGGTGAGCAGGGGCGTTGTCGAATGGCCCTGTGATGTCGATGTAGAGTTCCTCCCACGGCTCCTTCGGTGTATACAGATGCTGGCCCTGCAGGTGCAGCTTGGGTGCTGACTTGGCCGAGTTGAGACAGTTTCCACAGTTCCTGACGAAACGCTCAGCCTCTGTAGCCAGTCCAGGCCACCAGTAGGTCTCTCTGAGCTTCCGTTTGAAAGCAACGATGCCTGGATGTCCTTCGTGAGCCATGGAGAGCAGATCCGGTCGCAAGACTTGTGGAACCACGATCTGGCTGTTGTCTCGGACGACATATCCATGCTCCAGGGAGAGATTGTCACGCAGCGTGTAGAAAGGCGTTGACAGGAGCTGAGGCGGCAGTTTACGTTTAGCTGGCCACCCTCTGGTGCAGAAACGCTTCACAAGTTGCAGCTGAGGGTCCTGGTCCATAGCGTTAGAAATTTTTTTCGATGGAAAGACCCTTCTTAGTGGTGCTGCAGACTCTAGGCACGTCTGGCACCTTCTGCAGTCTGGACAATGCATCGGCCATGTAGTTTTTGCGTCCCGCCACGAATTCGACTGAATAGTCAAAAACGTTGAGGCGATGAACCCAACGCTCGAATTTTTGAGAACGGCACTGGTTGGTCTGCCGGTGCAGCAGAGCTTGCAGAGCCTGGTGGTCCGTGCGTAGTGTGAAGTGACTGCCAAGTAGATACTTCTCCCAGTGTTCGCAGAAAAACATGGCAGCGAATGCTTCACGTTCTGTAGTGTCTTAACGGCGTTTGGTGGGATCAAGAGTGTGGTGGCCAAATGGCACTGGATACTCCTGCCCACAGTGTACCTGAGACAGCATTCCACCTATTCCATAGGCAGACGCATCTGTAGTCACGATGGTGGGTTTCTCCTGATCGAACATCTTGAGTTTGAGCCCTCTGTGGTCGCAGATCAGAGATTTGAGTCGATCGAAGGCAGCTTGCTCTGGCTGCTCCCACTTGAATTTCGTGTCTGCTCGGGTGAGCACACGAAGTGGTTCTGAGGCGTCAGTCAGGCTAGGAACGAACTTGCTCAGGTAGTTGATCGCACCCAAAAAACTCTGCACGTCCAGCTTGTTCTGGGGCCATTCCATGTTGCGAATCGAGTCCAACTTGTGTGGATCTGGGCTGACCCATCCGTTGGCGATCACATGGCCCAGAAACGAGATGCTGGGTGAGGCGACTGTGCACTTACTGAGGTTTAGTCGGAGATTTTTGGCATCCAACTTCTGTAGAACCAGCCGTAGAGTGTGGTTGTGCTCCTCTCGATTCCTTCCATAGACAATGATGTCATCTATGTAGGGCTGGCATCCAGGAATCCCAGCAAGGGTTTCGTGAACCAGCTTCTGGAATACAGCTGCAGAATCCTTGAGTCCCATGGGCAACTTGCGGTATGCATAGTAGCCCCACGGTGTGGCTGTAGTTGTTAGCAACTGAGACTCATCATCAAGCTCGATGTTGAAATAGGCCTTCCGCAGGTCTATTTTGCTGAACACTGTAGCAGCAGCGAGGTGCGTGTACAGCAAATCCTGGATGTTGGGTAGTGGATACAGCACTGGATCCACGTTTTTGTTGAGTGGAGACAGGTCGGAAGTGATGCGTACAGCAGTAGAATCATCTGCTTTTGCCACCACGACCATTCCATGCACGTAGTCTGAGTGTGCAACCTTCTCCCAGATGCCTTGCTCCTCCATTTCCTTGACTGCCTTCTCTGCAAGCTGCTCAAAGCGCACTGGAATGGAGCGAACTGGTTGGGCGGGTGGTACCCGCGCGTCAGGTTTCAGCTGGATTCTGTGCTTGAATCCGGGAAAAGTGCCGATAGCTGTGCTCATGAGCTTGGGAAAGCTGTGTAGCAGTGACAGCAATCCTGCTTTCTCCCAGGTCTGAGTATCCTTGGCAGCTAGCATAGGAGTAGAGACGTCAGAGATATCTGCTGGTGGCGCGCTGCTGGCGGGAGCACCGTTGTTGATATCCTCTGGTGAGTTGGACTTGGTGACTGCGCGGACAATGCTGTTTTTGGCCTGGATAGTGATATACACTGGATCCAGCGCACGCATTGCATCCATGCCTAGTGTATTGGTGCAAGAATCACCAAACACGTACACGGACACGTTGGCAGTTTGTCCTTGGAAGAAGAGTTGTGCAGGAAATTGTCCTTCGATGGGCACTTCTGACTGGTCGAAATTAACGATCGGGTCAGCCGTTTGCAGTTTGGTGGCCCGGAAGTGCTTATGGAACTCGTCCCGAGTGATTCCAGTGACGTCCGAGCCTGTGTCGACCATCAAATGCAGTGGTTCGGCAGGAGCATCATCAGTAGAGGCGATGTGAACCTCACAATAAGGTGGTTGAGTGTGCAAAGCATTGACACTCTTCCTGCCCTTTTTGTGATTGCTGCGCATCTGGTGAGTGAGTTGACAGTGTTGTTTAGCCGGAGGGCGCGAGGTAGAGCAGGGGTTGCTCCTACAGACTCGCTGGAAGTGGCCCTCCTTACCACATTTTTTCAGGTCTGACCGCGGGCGCGACATCTGGAATCCCTGCTGTCTGCGTGAGAGGAATCTCCACAATGCCGGCAGACTCTCTTACCGGTTGGCTGATGGTTGACTGAGGTACTGGGGCGTACCAGCGTAGGTCTGGGTCCTGTGTGCTGCGCGGAGCTAGGTCCCTTGCCCCGGTTGTACCGGTGGTGTGAGGTAGCACTGATCTGCGATGACCCGGGTGCCATGTTTGCAGCATCCTTTTTGGCACTCTCATCTGCCAATGCGAGTGCAGTGAATTTCTCCAAATCCACTGCGTCGAGGGCGAGCAGTTTCTCCTGTGTAGCATGGCTGTGTAGGCCGCGCACCATTTGTATTGCTAGCAGATAGTCGATTAAGGTGCGTTCCTCGATGCGTCGTGTCCCCTGATCGACAGGGAACGTGCACTGCTGGATCAAGGTCCTGAGTACGCGGATGTACTCAGTGACTGACTCGGTAGATCCTTGTGAGTGCTGCATGAAGTCGAACAGGGCCCGTACCGGGTTGACAGGCCTGTAGAAAGTCTCCCGGGCGGCTGCCAGGAACTCCTCGAAACTGGCATCTGGATCGGCGTTGAACACAGGGTGACTGGCGAATTGGGGAAGCGCGGCTGTCCCCAAAAACGAGAGAAGAAAATCGTTCTTCTCGATGTCCGTCAATTTCGCTGTGTTGTCCCTGGTGGTGTCCAGGCCAGTGAGAAACGCGTTGAATAGCCGCTCCCAGAGTGGCCATTTGAGAGGTGGATGGTCGTCGACTGTCTGTCAATAAGGTTGAGGTGCCGGGATGTGTGCCCGGCGGTTGGACATCGGGGCAGTGACGATTTGTAGCTGCTGGCACATAGACAAGTGACAGCCACAATCCAGTAGCTGTCGTTGTGTTTTCGAAGAGAACCGGCTCTACCACACGTACAGCTGACGTGTGGAGACAGGTTTGCGCACTGTAGAAACGAAGAGAACCGGCGCTAGCACACGTACAGCCGATGTAGGAGTAGGCGGTAACGTGTGTAGGCAGGTTGACGCGATTTCATAGAGGGCCGGCGCTACCACACGTACAGCCGCGAATGTAGGAATAGGCGGTACCGTGTGTAGGCAGGTCGGCGCAAATTCGAAGATGACCAGCGTTACAGCACGTACAACCAACGTAGCAGTCGGCAGCGTCTGTAGGCAGGTCGTAGAAAAAGGCGGTGGTCGTCCACCAGCGGCCGGAACGTAGAAAGAAGATGGCACGTAGGAAGATACTCACCGACAGCGCCTCCTCCTGTAGGTTAGTGTAGGTAACACCAACCGATGATCTGTGCCAAGCTGGTTGTAGAAATCGTCTTCGTCGCTACCACCGGGTTGGTAGTAGCAGTAGAAAAGCTTCGTTGGTTGCTACCACCGGGTTGGCGGTAGGTGTAGAAACTCTTCTTTTTCGCTACCGCCGGGTTGGCAGTAGGCGTCGAAAATCTTCTATTTTCTTTCTTCCGCGATCGTCGAATGCCACCGTTGGTCGCCAGTTGTTTCGTTGGTCGTCTGCTGGGTTTTGTAGTAGTTGCTGGTCCGCGAACAACTTTTACCTCCAACAGACAATTAAATAAACAGGAGAATAAAGACACGACCGCTCGCCAGGTAGTCAGACGGAGAGAGTGATGAAAGTTCAAGAGAACAAAGGGCGAGCGGGCTGCTAATCACACAGCACTACTAATACAATGTCTGGCGCGTACAAGGTTACGGTAGACGTTCCCGGTCGTACATACAACAAGTGGTGTGTATTCGCTAGCTGGCGCAACTACACACGCAACGCCAAACATATCAGAAGAATTAAAGCTGACATTTTCATAGCCTTTGCCGATATCCGCTGCGAATGTTCAGAGAATTTCAGATTTTTTGGCACGTAATACCCTAAGGGGGCGTGCAAAAATTACGTAATGGCATGAGGGGGGAGGGGGGCTCGCCAAAACATTACTAATCATTACGGTGGGGGAGGGGTGGTTGGCGACTTTATTACGTAATTTTTTTAAAGTGCAGAAATCACTGAAGTGGTCATAATTTTAATTGCTTTTACGTACACTACCTGTACATGTAGTCTCGATTTGAAGCCATTGGGCTTACATTTTCTCAATTTCACTTAGATGGACGCTTAGATTAGAGAATAGCTACGTTTAAAGTCAAGGCTTTCCAATTTTTCAAATGCTAAATGGCAACAGTGACTTTTAACATCTGTTTGATAAGAGTTTATAAGGGTATAGCACTTATCGACTCGATCTTTCACAGGGTTCATGCGGCTTTTTCAGAGCAAAATTCTTTTAATTTTTCAGAGCAAAATTTCCTGACCAAAGTCAAATTTCCCTGACCAATCAGAACATTCTAACAAGGGTGAGAAGTTTTTAAAAATTGGCTCTGAAAAACGCATTTAAACGGTATTCTGAGGGTATAATTTACAGTTGTGGTGTGGTAGCTGTGGAAAGTCAAAAGTCCCATTTTCAAAACGGTGGTGTGTAAAGCGCTTTGGGCGAGAGATGATTCTACTGCTATCAATTTTTTCCCTGACCAGACACCAAATTCCCTGAATTTTTTAAAATTCCCAGACTTTTCCATGACTCCCTGACTTTTCGGGTCCCGCACGAACTCTGTTTTATGACTATCGATCATCAGTCAAGTGATATGGCAGCGCAGCCCTAAATCTATGATAAAACACTCTGGTTTCAACTTTAACAAAAAGCCACCCAATGATGGCTTCTATGTAAAACTAAGACTATGCGTGCATGTACAGTATATGTAGTTGTAGCTCATCAATAAAGAAAACAAAGAAAATTATCAATTGTTACTGTATACAGATGTTATTTTATTAAAAACGTTATTTTACATGGAATTGAACTCAAAAATTTGGGCTCTATTATCTCTTCAAAAAATTGAAATTTCGGGGGGTAGCCAAATTATTACGTAATTAGGGGAGGGGGGTCCGAAAATGGGCAAAAATACCATTACGTAATTTTTGCACGCCCCCTAAACCTTTAATCGCGGAAGGTGACTGAAGATTTATATTGTCAATAGAATACTCAAAATCAGTTTTTATATTGTCTGTTGGGGATGTGGAGAATCTGCCATTTAGGTTCATATAAACTTACGTAGCTGCCCCCTTCTAGACAACTCAAATACTCTGTCCAAATCTAGTTGCAGTATGCCAGGATCAGTTTCGGGTTTAGCAGTGTTTTATATAGCTTAATTGTCATTGCCAACCGAAATCAGGCAGCCATCAGGCAGACATGTTAAGTGGGGGGTCGGCGGAATCGGCCGGCATGGTGTGCGTTGGACATCCCTATGGCCCCAAAGTAAAACCCTAAAACAGTTCCGCCCAACTCCCTCTGGGTAGCCAGCAACGGCCATCCATGGTTCTCTCTGATGGGGGTCTTTTCCATAGTAAAACTCCAAAACACCCCTAACGGTAATGGACGTTTCTCAGGGGGCCGAGTTAGCTGAGACACGTGCTAGCCAGCGTTCGAAAGCTCACATCATGGGCTTTCAGAATCTGCAATAAAATTTATGGTGATTTTTGTTGTATCAAAAATAATCGATCGCAAAATATCGATTGATCACGATTTTATCAGTTTTCAGCATCTGACCAAGGTAAATGGGATGACCAAATTGAGGTTTTCTGGTACGCCAAATTCATTGGCGACGCCCATTTACAGCTACGATCACTTGATCAATCGATAATCGATATTCGATCGATTATCGATTTTTTGCTCTACAGATGACCCAACTACACAGGCTATGATGTTAGTGGTTTTCGGGCATGCTGATTTGAACCGTGATGTCGGTTTAGAGCTATCATCGCGTTTTAATTCGATAATCGATATCGATTGATTATCGATTTTTTGCTGTGCAGATAAACAAAACACATAAGCTATAATTTCACTGGTTTTCGGGCATGCCGATTTCAACCATTATGTCGGTTTAGAGCTATCATCACGTTTTAATTCGATAATCGATATCGATTGATTATCGATTTTTTGCTGTGCAGATAAACAAAACACATAAGCTATAATTTCAGTGGTTTTCGGGCATGCCGATTTCAACCATTATGTCAGATTAGAGCTATCATTGCGTTTTAATTCGATAACCGATATCGATTGATTATCGATTTTTTGCTGTGCAAATTAACAAAACACATAAGCTATAATGTCTGTTGTTTTCGGGCATGCCGATTTCAACCATTATGTTGTTTTAGAGCTATTATCGTGGTATAGTTCGACTATCAATATCAATTGATTATCGATTTTTTACTGTGCAAATTATCCAACTACACAGGCTATGTTTTTAGTGGTTTTTGGGGATGCCGATTTAAACCATGATGTCGTTTTTGAGCTATCATCGCAGTATAGTTCGATTATCAATATCGATTGATTGTCAAGTATCGATTGTTTGTGGAATAGATAAAATAATACAACTTACAGCTTATGCGTTTTCTTGCATTATGATTGTTGTAGCTAAGCTGGCGTCAGTTTACCCATACTGAATACATCAATCAATATATCGGTATTTAGAATATTTCAACTCTGTTAGAATAGCTGTATTCTAATAGGAAAAAATTAGGCTCGGGAAGTATATGGACGGGCACATACATAAAATGGGTTTCGGTCCAGAATACAAAAGGAAATCAAGACTTCAGAACAAACTATTGTAAACCGAAAACCAGTGACATTATAGCTTATGTGTTTTGTTTATCTGCACAGCAAAAAATCGATAATCAATCGATATCGATTATCGAATTAAAATGTGATGATAGCTCTAAACCGACATAATGGTTGAAATCGGCATGCCCGAAAACCACTGAAATTATAGCTTATGTGTTTTGTTTATCTGCACAGCAAAAAATCGATAATCGATCGAATAACGATTATCTATTGATCAAGTGATCGTAGCTGTAAATGGGCGTCGCCAATGAATTTGGCGTACCAGAAAGCCTCAATTTGGTCATCCCATTTACCTTTGTAGCTACTTTAGTCAGATGCTGAAAACTGATAAAATCGTGATCAATCGATATTTTGCGATCGATTATTTTTGATACAACAAAAATCACCATAAATTTTATTGCAGATTCTGAAAGCCCATGATGTGAGCTTTCGAACGCTGGCTAGCACGTGTCTCAGCTAACTCGGCCCCCTGAGAAACGTCCATTTCCGTTATCGAATTAAAACGCGATGATAGCTCTAAACAGACATAATGGTTTAAATCGGCATGCCCGAAAACCACTGACATTTTAGCTTATGTGTTTTGTTTATCTGCAAAGCAAAAAATCGATAATCAATCGATATCGATTATCGAATTAAAATGCGATGATGGCTCTAAACCGACATAATGGTTGAAATCAGCATGCCCGAAAACCACTGACATTATAGCTTATGTGTTTTGTTTATCTGCACAGCAAAAAATCGATAATCAATCGATATCGATTATCGAATTAAAACGCGATGATAGCTCTAAACCGACATAATGGTTGAAATCAGCATGCCCGAAAACCACTGACATTATAGCTTATGTGTTTTGTTTAGCTGCACGGCAAAAAATCGATAATCAATCGATATCGATTATCGAATTAAAACGCGATGATAGCTCTAAACCGACATCACGGTTGAAATCAGCATGCCCGAAAACAACTAACATCATAGCCTGTGTAGTTGGGTCATCTGTAGAGCAAAAAATCGATAATCGATCGAATAACGATTATCTATTGATCAAGTGATCGTAGCTGTAAATGGGCGTCGCCAATGAATTTGGCGTACCAGAAAACCTCAATTTGGTCATCCCATTTACCTTGGTAGCTACTTTAGTCAGATGCTGAAAACTGATAAAATCGTGATCAATCGATATTTTGCGATCGATTATTTTTGATACAACAAAAATCACCATAAATTTTATTGCAGATTCTGAAAGCCCATGATGTGAGCTTTCGAACGCTGGCTAGCACGTGTCTCAGCTAACTCGGCCCCCTGAGAAACGTCCATTTCCGTTAGGGGTGTTTTGGAGTTTTACTATGGAAAATGACCCCCATCAGAGAGAACCATGGATGGCCATTGCTGGCTACCCAGAGGGAGTTGGGCGGAACTGTTTTAGGGTTTTACTTTGGGGCCATAGGGATGTCCAACGCACACCATGCCGGCCGATTCCGCCGACCCCCCACTTAACATGTCTGCCCGATCTCGGTTGGCAATGACAATTAACATCATCTGCAAATAATTTAACCTTACAGTTACAACAAAAAACATTATCTACGATATCGTCAATATAAATTTGGAAAATAATTGGACCAACGACAGTGAGTACCCTGTGGGACGGAGCTAATAAGTGGTAGGGGATTTGACACTGGCATTTACCTAGACTTTTTGAGTCCTCCCTGTTAAAAAAGATTTAATCCATTGTAAAAGTTTTCCATTTTCCCCTTATTGTTGCAGTTTAAACAATAACTTTTGGCATGAAACCGAGTGAGAATCATGTATGATAGCAGCAGTTTAGAGTTTTTGTAGTACACTAACTTCAGCGCCCGCTGGTGCGAACGGTTAGACGGTTAGAAGAAACCGAACTGCCAAAAAAACACATAGCAAAGCAATACCATACTGTAAATTCTTAAAAGGACGCTACAAACAAATTTTGGAGCTAGCATCTTAAGTGTTAGCTGAAACCCGACCAGGACGGGTTTTCGGCAGACATTACACAACTGGAGTAAGCCCGCATTTCATCTGGGACAAGTTTTGGTAAAATGATTTGGAGCCACGTGATTGGTCAATTTATAGCGTTTATAACAAGCAGTAGTAGGGTTAAAAAGAAAATAGTTCTTTGTCACTTTTGTAGTTAATTTCAGATCGGTCGTGCTTCCAATTATGAGCTGGAGCAATGAATTAAGACGCAATTTCTGAGAGAATTCAGTTTTGCTCCCCCCTTAGGTCTGGTAATGTCGCAGGTTTCAGTAATTCCTACATATCTTGGTAAAGATGATGAAAAACTGCGATGCGCCAAGTTAGAGCTCGATCGGCCCCATAGATCCCCCTTGGGGGCTCCGGCCAAAGAACCACATGTTGAGCGAAAATTGCAGGTTTTAAGCTGTTACTTAAAAACCTGCTAGCTTTGTCATTTTTTGTTCGAAAATTATGATTTATACACTAGTCGATTCAGCGTAACGTGTAGATTCTAAAACTGGTATCTAAAATGCAGTTTCGGCACTTCGTACCGCGGTTTTGAGGAAAAAACGCGGTTTGATACCCGATTTTTGCCTTACCTGCGCTTAACGTTTTGCCTAATTTGACTACATTTGAGTGGCGGGCGAAAACTGGATTTTACATATGTATATCATAGTCAACTGAATGGCCAATATACATACAAAAAATCATCAGAATACTAGACGGCCGTTCCTTCGAAATGGAGCCTGAAAATCACGCTCAGCATATTTTTTATGTTGAAATTGCCCAAAACTGTTTCCTTTGGATAAATTTGTGCTACTGATTGTAATTGAATACTCATTTTCATACAGGTAACAAGGGGGTCTGCCCACACCCCACTTAGGCCAGACCCCCCGAACGCCCCCGAGACGATTTTTCCGCCCCTCCCTCTTCGGTTTTTCTGGCAAGTAATTTTTTGAGGAAATTTTTGCGATTTTTGCAATTTCAAACGCAAAAATTGCCAAACTCGCCTGTAGAAAAGCACTTCTTAGCTGTATTTCAGCCCAAATTAGCGATTTTTTACGATTTTTAGCCGAAAAATTGCGATTTTTTTATTTTCGAGCGCTTGTTTAGTGCCCAACCCCCTCCCAAAATTTGGGCTCAGACCCCCCACGGCCGGCGCCAGACCCACAACCCCCTCCCCCTTTGGCGGATGACCTGTTACATGTATTCTCGTTTTAACTAGAACTGGCTGTTCCTAAAACCATATTGTATCACACAGCTCCTCATCTCCCTGAAGTGTGTAGCCAACGGTGGCCTCTCCAACGAAACAATCGACAATGCTTGTCTTTTTATTCTAAAGTTTGCCAAGCATTCAGACTGATGTTACTGATGCATAGGTTCCTTCTTGTAGAGCGCTTTATTAGCATTGATTCTACTGCAAACAGAGTTTCATGGAATTTCAATCAGAAGATCGGATCACTCGCACCTAGCAATACATGTACATAAGCCGTTTTCACAAGAACATTAGTAACCGAAAATGAACGACTCCCAGAGTAGAATGGCACAGTAATATAATCCACAGCCCAAGTAATCGCTCCAAATGTGATAGTAGTAATAGTAGTTGAGGTTGTAGTTGAAGTGGTCGAAGTTGTTGTTGTGGTGGTGGCTGTTGATGTTGAGGTTGATGTTGTTTTGGTTGACGTTGTGGTGGTCAAAGTGGTCGAGCTTGGAAAGAGATCTCCCGAATTGCATTCTGGTCCACTGTTGCAACAGCACAACAGACCTCGGCATTTAGCCCCAGCTATTCCTTCGCATTTCCTCTCTTTGTCACATCCTTGCTCTTTCAAATTGCCCTCATGATCAAACAAACTGAAGCAGTGATGATTTCTGCCTTCCTCACACTGTTGTGTTTCAGTGAACTGCTTGGCATAGCAGCTCGACAGCTCAGGCTTGAAAGTCGCATAGTCAGCATTACAGCTTTGTTGAAGACAACAGCACGCAATAGCCACATCCCCATCTGCAGAGTAATTTGCTGTGCAATATTTTGTCTCAGGCGAACTATGCGGCTTATCGGTCCACCGAGAATAAGGGCCGATGCAAGGCATCCCACCACGGCACCACCATCCCACCAGTGTAAACCAGATTATTTCCACTGTTGAACAGGAACACACAGCCCCTGTTTCTCTCTTCTGGACAGGACTGCGCCTCTTCATGTCACAGAGTGTGGCAGCTTGTGGTAGGTCGCAGCCGCCAGTAATTGCACTGTTCTGCGTTGCAGCAGCAGGTGGCACTGTCTTTCTCTTCATCTATGACACAGGCTTGGTTTCTGCCGTTCTTGCACACTTTGCCAGCCTCCAAACAATCCAAACTGTCGGCATCACGAAACTTGGAAGCAGGACTGTAGTAGGCACTGCACCAGGAACCACCACACGATTCGAGTTTGTAATCACTCCCATAACATCGGTTCACAATGGGCTTCTCCAGCGAGTTACACATGTGACTGTTACAGCAACAGACTGTCTTGGTTGGGTAGTAGGCATGCATCTTACAGTAGTGCTGCTTATCACCGGACAGGTTGACTCCACTGCACAATTTGGTGTCACAGCCCTTTGACTCAATCTCAACCATTTGACTAAACATAGTGAAACAGAACAGCTCATCTTGGTCATGGGTGCAGTGTGTGGAACTGGTTTGTAGTGTAGCAATTTAGACTAATGTCCTCCACTTTCTCAGCCATCCACACCAACCCAAACAGCAACAACACAATCATTCTGACAACTTGCAAACAAACGCAAAGCAACAGAAGAAATTGAACAGTGCAAATTACTGACAAACAACATTTACTGCTACTAAGTCTTCTGTCTTTTTACAGTATGATCAGAGATACTAGAAAACTCAAGCTGAACCACTGTTGAATCAAATAAGTGTCAGTGACAATCAGAGAGATTGTCAATCATTCCTTTAGAGGTTACTGTATCGGCTCAGTGTCAAGAATTGCATTCTGATCTGATCCGATGTGCAGGGGCCTTACGGCCTACGATCAGACTCATGGTCCATTTCACTCTGCCTGTGATTCGTTATCTTGGACGTTGCCCTTCTTTCACTGCCAGCCACTCCTAGCCATGCTGCTGGGTGCTGGTCACCAGGAGGGCGGCCGGCGTGTTGATGCCATGATGCTGACACCTCCCTACGGCCACTGATGGCCCATATTATGTCAGAGGGCTTCCAGCATAGTTGCTCTCTCAGACAGCTTCTGAGATAATAGATCTTCTTCTCCAATGTGGCATGCTTTGTGGAGCAGTTTCGGTGCCATAGCAGATCCAGTCAGTTCCCATTTTACCTACTCCGCTGTCACCAGCTTTTTGTGGCCTAGGTGGAGCTTTGCGCCATCGACCAACTCTTTGCCAAGAGGATGAGCGCACTATGTCGCGCACAGTGGCTATGCGGCCTAAACTACTACACCAACTGTGCTGGCAAGAATGGCATTGTGTGGAGAACTAGTGAAGCATGTCCTGGTGGATAGTTCGAAGTTCCTTCTGCAAACGGCTCCATTAGCACATTGTAAAATGTATAGTTGCAGCCAGGTTCCTTCCTTCTGTAAAGCGCTTTATTAGCATTGATACTATTGCTAACAAACAGAGGTAGATGTAGATACAGTCAGAACATTGGATCAGTCACAGGGCTAACAACACATGTACAAAGGCCATTTTGACAAGAACACAAGTAACTGAACGACTTCCAGAGTACAACGGCTTTGTAATGTAATCCACAACCCATGTAATTGCTTGAGCGGTGGTGGTAGTAGTAATAGTAGTTGAGACTGTTGTTGAAGTCATCGATGCTGTAGGCGTTGATGATGATGTTGTGGAGGTAGTAGCTTGGGTTGTACTTGTGAATGAGGTGGTAGGGGATGTGGTTGACATTGAGGTAGTAGTTGGAGGAGTTGATGTGGTTATTGTTGTTGTTGTGACACTGGTTGTGGTGCTGGTAGTGGTTGTAGTTGTTGTCGTAGTTGTTGATGTTGATGTTGTACTGGCGGTGGTGGTTGTGGTTGTGGTTGTAGTTGAAGTTGTTGTGGTTGTCGTGGTTGTGAATCGCTCAAGGTCTTTCTCATTGCAGTTGTCTCCGGTGTTGCAACAGCAGAATCGTGATGTGCATTTGGCTCCAGCTACTCCCTCACATATTTTACTTTCATCACAGCCTTGCCCTTTCAATGTCCCGTCACTGTGAAATGAAGTGAAGCAGTGATGATCTTTCCGATATAAACACTGCTGTGCATGCACAAAATCCATATTGTGACAGGTTCTCGTTCGAGGTTTGAAAACTTGATAGTTTCTTTCATTGCAGTTGGCTTGAAAACAACAGCACGCAATTGCCACCTTTGACTTGAAGTGTCCAGAATAATTTGTTGTGCAGTACCTCTTCATCTTGCCAGCACTCGAGTGCGATGTGAAGTAGAATTTTTCCTCCTTTCTTTGGTCAATCCAGAGACAAGGCATTTCACCATGGCATCCAGTGTCAACCACCGTGTTTGTGTTGTCAAGCAAGTAAACACACCCTCTGCTCTTCTCTTCAGGGCATGTCTCCTCCTCTCCGTTGAAGTTGACGCAACTGGTGACAGGTCGCAGCCAATTGTTGTTGCACTTCTCTGTGTTGCAGCAGCAGGTGGCACTGTCTGTCTCTTCATCTGTCACGCAGGCTTGATTCCTGCCATTCAGACACTTCTTTTCCGCCTCCACACAGTCTGAACTATCTGGGGTGGAAGAGAATCGCCAAGAAATTTTGAAGTAAGTGGTGCACCAAGAACCGCTGCATGGCACAAGACTGGTGTCTGCTCCTCTGCCTTTGAAACACTGGTTAACGATTGGCTTCTTCAATGAGTTGCACATGCCGCTCTTGCAGCAGCAGACAGTCCTTGTTGGGTAGGAGGTATGTGCAACACACATGTGCTGTTTACCCTCAGAAACGACCACTCCTCTTGCTCTGCAGATCTTGAAAGTGTCGCAACCCTTGCGCTCGATCTCGACCGCTTGGCTGAACTGGGTGATGCAGTAGACATCGTCTTTGTCGCCAGTGCACCTCACTGTGCCGGTCATAGTATGGCAAAGTAGACTCAGCCCCTCTGCTTGGCCTACCATCCACACCTGCACCACCACCAACAACAACACAATCATTTAGACACAAAAGCAAAGCAACAGTACAAATCGAACAATGATGATTACTTGCGAATCTATGACAGTTTTGTATTTTCTGTTCTTGTTTGTTGTGCTTTCACGAGGCAGGGCTAGCAAACTCAAGCGAAAATGAGACGTTGTAGCCATTGCCTGTCAATCTTCTGTATATTACTGTGCAACACAGTCATGCTCAATTTCAATGATGGACTTGTGAGAGAACCTAGTCAAGCACATTGTACTGTATAGTTCCAGTTTTGGTTCCTTCTGCAAAACGCTTTATTAGCAATGATACTACTGCAAACGAACAGAGTTTGGTGGAGATACAATCAGAACATTGGATAACTCACAGCTAGCAACACATGTACAAAGCCCGTTTTGACAAGAACATTAGTAACCAAAAATGAATGACTGCCTGAGTACACTGGCTTAGTAACGTAGTCCACAACCCATGTAATCACTCCAGGGGTAGTCGTGGTAGTAGTAATAGTAGTTGAGCTTGTAGTTGAAGTGGTCAAACTTGTTGTTGTGGTGGTTGTTGATGATGTTGAGGTAGTAGTTGGAGTTGTGCTTGTGCACGTTGTTGAGGTGGTGGTAGTGGAGGTGGTTGAGGTTGAGGTCATTGTGGTGGTGGTTGTAGTTGAAGTTGTAGTTGTTGATGTGGTGGTGGTGGTGGATGTGGTTGTAGTCGTTGTGGTGGTGGTGGTGCGTGTGCTGGTTGAAACGGTTGTGGTTGGCAACAGATCCCTGGAATTGCACTCAGCTCCAGTGTTGCAGCAGCAGAACCGTGCTGTGCACCAGGCTCCAGCCATGCCATCACATATTTTATCTTCATCACATCCTTGCGCTTTCAACGTTCCATCGCTGTGAAAGGAAATGTAGCAGTGGTGATCGTGCCGCCATACACACTCAGCTCTATAGACGAAATCCATTGTATAGCAGCGCGCCATTCGAGGCTTGAAAACTTGATAGTCTTTGTTGCAGTTGGATTCAAAGCAACAGCAGGCAATAGCCACAATCGACTTGGCTTCTCCCGAATAATGTGTTGTACAGTATCTCATTAACCTGCCGGCATTTGAGTGCGATGTGAAGTAGAACTTTTCCTCTCTTGATGGGTCAATCCAGAGGCAGGGCATTTCGCCATGGCATCCAGTCTCGATCACTTTGTTTCTACTGTCGACCAGGTAGGCGCACCCTCTGCTCTTCTCCTCGGAGCACGTCTTCTGCTCTCCGTTCATGTTGAAGCAGCTCGTGACAGGTCGCAGCCAACTGTTGTTGCACTTCTCTGTGTTGCAACAGCAGGTGGCACTGCCCGTCTTTTCATCTATCACGCAGGCTTGGTTCCTGCCATTCCTGCACTGTTGCCCCGCTTCTAAACAGCCCCTGAGGTCAGAGGTATCGGAATATCTTGAAGGAGTTTTGTAGTAGTTGATACACCAGGAACCGCTGCACTGCACCAGTTTGCTGTCTCTTCCTGCGCCTTTAAAACACTGGTTGACGATTGGTTTCTCCAGGGAGTTGCACATGCGACTGTTGCAGCAGCAGACAGTCTTTGTTGGGTAGGAAGTGTGCGCTACACAGATGTGCTGTTTGCCTTCAGAAAAGACCACTCCTCTTGTTCTGCATATCTGCTCGGTGTCGCAACCCTTGTACTCGATCTTCACCATTTGAGTGAACTGGGTGATACAGTGGAAGGCCGCTTTGTCATGGCTGCACTCCTCTGAGGCAGTCGTGGCATGGCAACGTAGTCCACCATCTACCGGTCCTACCATCCACACGCACACTACCAACAACAACAACACAATCATTTAGACAAAAACGCAAAGCAGCAGAACAGTACAAATCGAACAATGATAATTCTTCACTAACCTACGACAGTTTTATATTTTGCTGGTCTATTCAAATAAAATAACATTTGGCCGCTGATTATCAGGAATAGTTAGTACTTTGTAACCAAGTTTTATCAGTGGCCCACATATTTGAGTGTGTCCTTTTGGCGTAGTTACACATAATACAAGTTTATACGATGGCGTTTCTGCTGCAGAAACTGAATGAAGATTTGAACTTTGCCGGGTTTCGACGATTGTTTTACCTCGTCAGCCCTTTAGAGACCCGATTTTCAGATGTTGAAGATATACCAGACTATTTTGACAACGTAACTGTTGTTTTATGGATGTTTTCTGTTTACAATAAGAGAATTTAGGCAATTGGGTGGTTTATAACGCTTATTTTGGCGGAATTAGTCGTTCTGTGGTTGAAAGGACGTCACAGCGAATATCAGCTGAATGATACAATTACTTCTATGTGTGCCGGCGTTTTCTCGCAAATTGCGAAGTACGGAAATCTTATCAGAAATTTGTTTCTTGGCACAAATTCGGTTTGTTTCTCTAGGTTGGGTGGAAAATTATCTGTGATGTTAGTTTATGGATATATTTACAATAATTATCGACTAGTTGACATGCCCTGGGATTCAAGCTGGACTTGGTTTCTGAGTTTTTTGTTCCAAGATTTACTCTACTATCTGGGACATCGAGCTACACATGGTAGGTGACTTGCAAATATGTAGCAAAAACCCCAATACCCAATATCTGTAAGACACCCCAATAAACCCACTAATACCAAATACCTGTAAAACACCAAAATGCATCCAATAATACCCAATACCTGTAAAACACCAAAATGCATCCAATAATACCCAATACCTGCAAAACACCAAAATTCATCCAATAATACCCAATACATGTAAAACACCAAAATGCATCCAATAATACCCAATACCTGTAAAACACCAAAATTCATCCAATAATACCCAATACCTGTAAAACACCAAAATTCATCCAATAATACCCAATACATGTAAAACACCAAAATACATCCAATAATACCCAATACCAGTAAAACACCAAAATGCATCCAATAATACCCAATAGCTGTAAAACACCAAAATGCACCCAATAATATCCAATAGCTGTAAAACACCAAAATGCATCCAATAATACCCAATACCTGTAAAACACCAAAATGCATCCAATAATACCCAATACCTGTAAAACACCCAAATGCATCCAATAATAAAAACCCACAATGCCAGTTCGCCCTCTATATGCATGCAATGGTCCGCGTCGTTGGGTCAGTGGGTAGCTCGCTGCCTCTGAGTCACGGCGGCCTCTGCATCCCTAGCGGTTGTAGTGGTCCATTCTCTCGGCGCGGCAAGTTTCTTGCTACAAAGAGTTGGCCGTCGGCAAAACGCTCCACCCAGGCCACCGAAAGCTGGTTACAGCGAGTAGGTAAAATGGGAACCAACTGGACCTGCCGTTGCACCGAAGCCGCTCCACAAAGCATGCCGCGTTGGGAAGAACATCTACGATGTCAGAAGCTGTCTGAGAAACCAACTATGCCGGGGAGCCCTCGGCCGTCGGGAGCTGTCAGCATGGCATCGACACGCCGGTCGCCCTCCTGGTGACCGGCACCCAGCAGCATGGCTAGGAGTGGCTGGCAGTGAAAGAAGGGCAACGTCCGAGATGACGAATCATGGGGAAGCGAAATGGATCTCGAGTCTGATCGCAGGCCGCAAGCCCCCCCACACATCAGATCGGATCGGATGCATGCTATGATGACAGATTTATCTTTAGAAATCGGATTTTTCTGGTCGTTTCATCAAATGCACCACAGTTCAGAATACTACAACCTCTCTACAGCATTGAGACAAGGAGCCTTCCAAGATATGCTCCTAATGTGGTTTGACATCTGTCAAGCGTTTTTCGTTCCTGCCCCCGTGTTCCTTGTGCATCGCTATTTGGTGGTATTGTACCAGTTTTGGGTGCATACTCAAGTAAAAGCCAGTGAATGGGTTTAATAAATAGCAGAAACATTTTTCTTTAGGTAGTTCCAAAACTGGGTCCACTTGAGTATATCATCAATACACCGTCACATCACAGAGTGCACCATGGTAGAAATCCTTACTGCATCGATAAAAACTACGGCGGCACTTTGATAATTTGGGACAGATTGTTTGGAACGTTTGAAGAGGAAAGAGAGAAAGAACCGCCCATCTATGGATTGGTAGATAATGTCAAGTCTTTTAACCAGCTTTATTGTCAGGTAAACTTTAAAAAACGCTACCACGTTTTAAATTATTTCATTTTAGTTGTTTGACTTCAAAGTATTCGGCTGGGACAAACCAAGTTCTATCGAAGGTGCTTGGAACAAAGTAAAAGCCGTTTTCTACCCACCTGGCTGGTTTCCCGGCACCAAAGTGAAATGGTTTTTGTGGCCGAGGATGGCTAATTCAGAAGAGGGAATTCCTGAGGTATTTCTCGATTTGAAAAAGACATATTTTGATAGTGAACCAATTTCAGATCGAAGAGCCGGTTTATAGATATAATCCTAAAATTCCTAGAATTCGAACTTTCTACGCATTTGCCCACTTTTTGACCATACTAGCTTGCTTCACTTACTACGTGGCAAATCGTGATGTAAGTGAAATATTGGGCAATTTGCTCAGTAGCGTATCCAGGTGTGTAGGGTGGGTACACCCCCATTGCGATGGAACCTCCGTCAAAAATAAGAGAAACTAATGAGTTACATGTATGTATGTATGTACTAAAACTAATGAATTACATCTATGTATGTACTAAAACTGTCTATTTTATGCTCAGACTGCCTTTTAAATCCGCTTTTGAAGCCAAACTTTTCAAATTTTTCTCGCCCTGGTCGGGCAGAAGCCCAGCCAGGCCACTTTAAATTACTAAAACTTGTAATTTCTGTTAAATTTTAGCTCGGAATTCCTTTTAAACGCGTTTTTGAAGGCAAATTTTGCTAAATTTTCTTGCCCAATGTTAAGCAACGGCCCAACCAGGCACTTTCAAAATTTCACAGCCCCTTTCCGAAATCCTGGATGCGCCACTGAATTTGCTAATGTTTGTGTTTTTCGAATTTTAGTCAATGAACAAAACAGAAATTCGACTTTTAGTCGGATTTATGGTGTTTACGATGCAGAGCCTTGGAACTGTCTTGGATGACAAGTAAATTCCATTCTATTACTTACCTAACCAGTTCGCATATTCTAGTTCTAACTGCAACAAACGAAGTTATACAGTGCTGGCCGAAAAAAGACCGCCTGACTGGTTTTCCAGTTTTCCGAATATCTTCGAATACCAGTCAATTTTTGATCGAATGAAAAGCTTTTCACACGATTACTTCCTCATTTTTGACAGTGTAAAATTTTCACGTTCACTCTAAGTAAAAATCCGATTTTTTGGTTAAATTTGAGGTCAGAAAATTCGGGTCAGTTCATTTCGGAAGGGTATAACTCAGGTCTACCGAAGGCTATCAGGCTAGGACTTGACCAAAACAAACTGTAAGCAACTAATAATAAATTTGCTAAAAATCTTTGTTATGTTGAAAATTGACGGAATGGCATGCATCTGAAGATATACAAAAAAACTCGAAAAAACGCCAGCCGAATTTTTTTGGCTAATCAGTGACTGTATTATAAAGTTTCTTTCAGAAGCTACTCAACAGTAGTAGAGCTGATCCGTCTAGC
The DNA here is from genome assembly GCA_030248155.1 of Sabatieria punctata. Classification (NCBI taxonomy): domain Eukaryota; kingdom Metazoa; phylum Nematoda; class Chromadorea; order Araeolaimida; family Comesomatidae; genus Sabatieria; species Sabatieria punctata. The sequence continues at coordinate 68,204 of JASANB010001457.1, forward strand.
TCTAGTTGTTGGCACTGTTACAGTAACCAACTACCTGGGTCTCGCAACGAACGCGTTGTTCTACGGTTTTCTAGCCGTTTCAGCGGCAATTATCAGCCTTTCAAACAGCCACATCTCTGTTGAGAAGATTGATTGATATTCAAAAAATCGTCTTTTTCTGTGTTTATACGCAAATGTAGCGTTTTTGTGCGATCAAAATAAATCTGAATGCACGTAATCGAGTACAAAACAAGTTTTATGCAGCGGCTCTGTTGTAAACAGGTGGCCGGCCGCCTCAAAGATAAAACAGTCTGTGGCCTTTTAGTGTTTACCGCGTCAAACGTTTGTCTGAAATGTGGGACTACGTACTATTCTTTGCACTCAATTTCGCCGCACTGCTTGTAGCTTTGCTAGTGTGGCAGTTTATTCCGAAGGTAATTAAGAGCCGGTTTTTCTAGGAATCGACTTTTGCTCCTTAACCTCCGGACAAATCTCAACTTTATCTCTCCGATTTGGCTAAAATTTTGTATTTTGGTCTAATTTAACCTAAAAAGATGTTTTATCACCTTCCCGGTCATTTTTGTGAGACTCAATTTTTCGACCGAACCTCAGATCTCGGCTTATAACTCTGGAACCAGTGAACGTATAAACTTGCGAATTGCATATTTATAATCACATGAGCGTTCTCTTTCAAACGATACCCTACATGGCCGAATTTGAGAGAAAAAATATTTTTCGAACCCCTTCTGGGCCAAATTTGACCCCCCTAAAAGTGCGACTACCGCTATTTTATTTCATAAAAATGTAGCGCTATTTATTCGCTTTTGATAGCACAAAAAAAATCGAGAAAAAAATGGGCGTCTAATTGAGTTTTTGGGCCTTGAAAGTTGTCAGGTCGAAAATTTGCCCAACATAAGATTGCCTTGTAAAGAGCATAATATCTTTGTCAATTTTGCACCGAGTTCAGTGATTTTTGCACACATATTGCACTGTGTCCCTGGCACATACTGCACAAATTTGACCTTGCTGGCTCTTGCTTGGCGCCAGTCCCAGTCGCTTTTTTTACCTTCACTCAAACGTTCCGTTTTCGGTCAGTTCTTTATCGATTTGACCCAAATTTCAAACAAAAATTAATGCTTCATATTTTCCAAGTTTGGTGCGAAAATTCCAACTTGTATGGGTTTTATGACCCGAAAACTAAGAATCATAGTGGTCCATGCAAATTCTAATTTTTTTCGGTAATTCAAAGAATAGGGCTTCAAAACTTGCAGAAATGATTGGTGTTGCCATTAGGTGTACTGTAACTTACTAGGTAGGAAACCCAGCAGCTCTAAACGTACTAAAATTGCAGAATTTCAAAAATATGATAGTTAAGAAATCCGCACCTTCTAGCATCAAAGTATTGAATCAGTTGTAAAAGGACACAGATTTTAGCAGATCGCGCGACAAATGGATGCACCTTATATGTATGTTTTTGAAATGCTTCAATTTTAGTGCCTTTTGAGCATACATGGGCCGGGGGGGGTAAGGGGGGGTACCCCCCCCCCCGGGGTAACCCCTCCCCCCCGGGGGGGGCACCCCCCCCCCCCCCCCCCCCCGGGGGGGGGAAATTTGCGGTTTTTTAAGGCAAAATAGGGGTTTTTTTGCCTTTTTGGGGTGGTTCGGATTTTTCCGGCCCATGTATGCTTTTGAGCTACTCGGCTGCCCAGTATGTTATGCCTAATGGCAAGTTTCAAAGCTCTTTGAATTACCGAAAAAACTAACCCAACAGGCTTTCATGGGGGAAGAAAGGAAGGCTGGCTCCAGTTCAGTTACCAAGGAATCCTATTGTTCCTGATAGATACCAATACGGTCTACACATTTTGGGGTGATTATATTGGTGAGATAGCATCAGTGCAACTGTTTGTTGACGATCTGGACATCTCAAAACGGTATGACATTTGGTATGCATACCAAAGTGCCTAAAGTATGTACATACCAACAAAAATTCATTTCAGGTCTATCTCATATCTCAATGAATGTTATTCCAGGGCACATGTTTTACAAGACCAAAATTCCAGTCAGTGCGCGAAGTCTAAATGGAATGCGGTTTATACGCACTTGGCGTATTTTAGATAACTAGACCCCTGTCCGTCCTGTTGCACGTTATGTTCAGTAATAAATACATAAATCTGGATTCTGGAATGATTGTAGGTAGAAATGGGCAAGCATTTCGGCTGATGGGGAGGGGTAGAATTTTCGATTCCTGAGGGGGCTGATGGGGGTGGGAGCGCCTGAGGGGGGTTGAGGAGATGTTACAGTAAGTAAAAAGTCCGATTTTTAGCTAAAATCAAGGTTTTTGCTTATTTTTAGATAAAAATAAATAAGCTATTCTGAGCTAATTTACACCTAATCTAGGCATCTGGGCATGCTTTTGTCATAATTTTCTATACAAAATTTTTCCATAAAGAAAATTGAGAGGGTAGAGGCTGGCTGAAAGGGGGGTAGGTCAGAGCCAGAGGGGGTCAACCTCCCCTTCAGCCCCATTCCCCCATGTCTAGTTGTTAGGTACGTAGTGGTACCTAGTGACAAGACGGTAAAAAAAGACAGTAACAAAGTCGCAACTGTCGAATTATTAGAAAGAGACTGCAGTTTATCAGGAAATTCTATTTGCTTTGTAAACTAATGTACATATCTTGAAATGTGACCAAGAAACGTAGAACTGGCGCCAAGTGAACAGTGCAGTATGTGCCAGGGACACAGTGCAATATGTGTGCAAAAAATCACTGAACTCGGTGCAAAATTGACAAAGATATGCTCTTTACAAGGCAATCTTATATTGGGCAAATTTTCGACCTGACAACTTTCAAGGCCCAAAAACTCAATTAGACGCCCATTTTTTTTCTCGATTTTTTTTGTGCTATCAAAAGCGAATAAATAGCGCTACATTTTTATGAAATAAAATAGCGGTAGTCGCACTTTTAGGGGGGTCAAATTTGGCCCAGAAGGGGTTCGAAAAAAAATTTTTCTTTCGAATTCGGCCATGTAGGGGATCGTTTGAAAGAGAACGCTCATGTGATTGTAAATATGCAATCCGCAAGTTTCTACGTTCACTACTTCCAGAGTTATAAGCCGAGATCTGAAGTTGGGCCGAAAAATTGAGTCTGACCAGGGGGGGGTCGCACGACGGACTTTTCCAAAATATGATGGGCGCCACTTCGTTAGGCGCTTTTAACTTCTGAAGGAAAAGAGGCACAGAAATGGGCCTCCAACCATTCGACGTAGTTTATGGCGAGCTTTCAAACAGACTAACCCGCGCCTTTCTATGTCTACTGGTTGGCGCGAAATTCAAATTTTCCTGACTAGCAAAAGTAGTGCCGATGCAACACCTGACAAACGTGCGCACCGTTCTGGCGCCCTTCAAGCTAGAGGGCCGGCTAATGGCGCATTGCGCAGATAATTGCGTGGGCAATCCAGCCGTGCAAGCCGCATTGTTCTGAGGGCTCATACGCCAGAACGGCGACCATTCAAAAATTGGGTCGAAAATGGTGCATTTTCTGACTGATTTTTTGACAGGTTTTGACGCCTGTCGCCAATATACTTGCTCTAAACGCGGCGGCTCACCCGCCAAACGATAGCTAACAATCTCAGGATTCCGAAACTGTACTCACATTTCCGTTTCGTACCTGTTTTACGCCTCTTTTAGCCCAGCAACTGTGCATTGGTCAGCAACCCTAAATTTTAGCTCCAGAAAAACATGCAAATTTCGGAGAACTGAGGAGGAAATTTCAACATGTCTTGAATACGATTTGTAGAGCGGACTGAGAGCTTTCGATCGCTATAGAGCATGGCCTCCCAGCATAAAATTTTCTTCTGAGGTCTTTTGCATTTTTGCATTTTGTCCTGTTTTTATCATCGATTTTACTGGGTTTTCGGCACATAACTCTTTTGTATGAGCACGTAGGGCAATGGGTGTGCCATCAAACGATGGCCCACATCCGTGCGCATTCTGTGGTGTGCAATACGACAGGCTGCTCTCACTGTGTGGGGTGCGCCTGACCGAAATGTTCCGCCGGTCAGGATTTTTCGACTACTTCTTGGCAGTTTTTCTGGTAAGCTGAACTAATAATTGAATACTGCGCGTCGATTTACCCATAGAATGATTGATTCAATGCTAAGGATACCGAAAATGTGATTATCGTTCCGTCTTGTAGCTGTTTCACGCACTTTTCCCCCGATATGCTGCCCTGGTCTCAAAATAGTCACCGCGACCACTGGGGAAATGCGCGAATTTTGGAGAACTGAGGAGGAAATTTCAAAATGTCTTGAATACGATTTGTAGAGCGGACTGAGAGCTTTCGATCGCTATAGAGCATGGCCTCCCAGCATAAAATTTTCTTCTGAGGTCTTTTGCATTTTTGCATTTTGTCCGTTTTTATCATCGATTTTTCTAGGTTTTCGGCACATATATCTTTTGTATGAGCACGTAGGGCAATGGGTGTGCCACCAAACGATGGCCCACATCCGTGCGCATTCGGCGGTGTGCAACACGACAGGCTGCGATCACTGGGTGGGGTGCGCCTGACCGAAATGTTCCACCGGTCCAAGTTTTTTGACTCTTCTTGGCAGTTTTTCTTGTAAGCTGAACTAATAATTGAACACTGCGCGCCGATTTACCCATAGAATGATAGATTGGAAGCTAAGGATTCCGAAAATGTGATTATCGTTCCGTTTCGTAGCTGTTTCACTCACTTTTTCCCCCGATATGCTGCCCTCATCTCAAAATAGTCACCGTGAACACTGCGGAAATGCGCGAATTTTGGAGAACTGAATAGAAAATTTGAAAATGTGGCCAATAGGAAGTGTAATCATTGCAGAATCCTTCTGATTGGTGGGTAATTTTGAAATATCATCCGCCTGTTGCTTCAGAAACAGAACAGTCCATAATATGCATATTTCAGTCGAAAGCTGGTGGCAGCTAGTAGGTAGAATTGGAGCCAACTGGATTGCCATTGCCACACCCATTGCCCTATGTGCTCATACAAAAGAGTTATGTGCCAAAAACCCGGTAAAATCGATGATAAAACCAGACAAAATGCAAAAATGCAAAAGACCTCAGAAGAAAATTTTATGCTGGGAGGCCATGCTCTATAGCGATCGAAAGCCCTCAGTCCACTCTACAAATCGTATTCAAGACATATTGAAATTTCATCGTCAGTTCTCCGAAATTCGCTAATTTTCGCAGTGTTCACAGGGACCATTTTGAGACCAGGGCAGCATATCGGGTAAAAGTGCGTGAAACAGCTACGAAACGGAACAATAGTCACATTTTCGGAATCCTTAGCATGCAACCAATCATTCTATAGATAAATCGACATGCAGTGTTCAATTATTAGTTCAGCTTACCAGAAAAACTGCCAAGAAGTAGTCGAATAATCCATATGGGCGGAACATTTCGGTCAGGCGCACCCCACACAGTGAGCGCAGCCTGTCGTATTGCACACCACAGAATGCGCACGGATGTGGGCCATCGTTTGATGGCACACCCATTGCCCTACGTGCTCATACAAAAGAGTTATGTGCCGAAAATCCAGTAAAATCGATAATAAAAACCGGACAAAATGCAAAAATGCAAAAGACCTCAGAAGAAAATGTTGGGCTGGGAGGTTATGCACTATACCGATCGAAAGCTCTCAGTCCGCTCTGCAAATCGTGTTCAAGACATGTTGAAATTTCCTCCTCAGTTCTCCAAAATTCGCGCATTTCCCCAGTGGTCACTGTGACTATTTTGAGACCGGGGCAGCATGTTGGGGGAAAAGTGCGTGAAACAGCTACGAAACGGAACGATAATCACATTTAAGGGAATCCTTAGCTTCCAATCTATCATTCTATGGGTAAATCGGCGCGCAGTGCTCAATTATTAGTTCAGCTTCCAAGAAAAACTGCCAAGAAGAGTCGAAAAACCCAGACCGGTGGAACATTTCGGTCAGGCGCACCCCACCCAGTGATCGCAGCCTGTCGTGTTGCACACCGCCGAATGCGCACGGATGTGGGCCATCGTTTGGTGGCACACCCATTGCCCTACATGCTCATACAAAAGAGCTATGTGCCGAAAACCCAGTAAAATCGATGATAAAAACCGGACAAAATGCAAAAATGCAAAAGACCTCAGAAGAAAATTTTATCCTGGGAGGTCATGCACTATACCGATCGAAAGCTCTCAGTCCTCTCTACAAATCGTATTCAAGACATTTTGAAATTTCCTCCTCAGTTCTCCAAAATTTGCATGTTTTTCTGGAGCTAAAATTTAGTGTTGCTGACCAATGCACAGTTCCTGGGCAAAAAGAGGCATAAAACAGGTACGAAACGGAAATGTGAGTACAGTTTCGGAATCCTGAGATTGTTGGCTATCGTTTGGTGGGTGAGCCGCCGCGTTTAGAGCAAGTATATTGGCGACAGGCGTCAAAACCTGTCGAAAAATCAGTCAGAAAATGCACCATTTTCGACCCAATCTTTGAATGGTCGCCGTTCGGGCGTATGAGCCCGCAGAACAATGCGGCTTACACGGCTGGATTGCCCATGCAATTATCTGCGCAATGCGCCATTAGCCGGCCCTCTAGCTTGAAGGGCGCCAGAACGGTGCGCACGTTTGTCAGGTGTTGCATCGGCACTACTTTTGCTAGTCAGAAAAATTTGAATTTCGCGCCAACCAGTAGACATAGAAAGGCGCGGGTTGGTCTGTTTGAAAGCTCGCCGTAAACTACGTCGAATGGTTGGAGGCCCATTTCTGTGCCTCTTTTCCTTCAGAAGTTATAAGCGCCTAACGAAGTGGCGCCCATCATATTTTGGAAAAGTCCGTCGTGCGACCCCCCCCCTGAGTCTGACAAAAACGACCGGGAAGGTGATAAAACATCTTTTTAGGTTAAATTATACCAAAATTCAAAATTTTAGCCAAATCGGAGAGATGAAGTTGAGGTTTGTCCGGGAAGGGTCGACCCTTAGAAAAACCGGCTCTTAATAATACATTTTATTGTTTACCCTGTTTTCCTTCTTCAGCCAAAACCCTACGACTACACAACTATACCGGGACTGAAAATAGACAAACCGCCGAAAAAGTTGCCGAAGTTGTCACTGCCGGTCGGTAAACGAATCAATGAGAGTTCAGCAGAAGAGGGGAATCTTGCTGAAATTAGAAAGTGCAAAGATTGGACTGGATTTATATGCAAATTACATGAAGACTACGGCCCATTAGCTTCTTTCTATTGGGGACCAAGATACGTAGTTTCGGTGGCTGATTGGAAAATTGTCGATCAGCTTCCGTTGCAGTTTAGAGGTAAAAGTTGAACTGAACTAAGCAAAAATTGTTTAGAATACGCAGGTTTTCAGTATTTTTGCCCTTCTCAGCCCCTTTCGACGTACTGAGAGGCGATCCAAGATTCTGGAAGAGCAAATCTGATGACTTTACAACTCCAACTAATGTAAGTATTAAGTAATGCTATTACCATGGCAAATATTTGTTTTCCCACCAATGACGGAAATCGGTTAGTTCTGAGAACAGTTGGATAGATGGATGACGCTGCCTTCCTTTGCTGCCTTCACTGCTAGAGCGGGCACAGATGCTCCGTGTCAGTCTGGACGGGTCTCAGTGTTCCCCGTTCCCGTTTGTGCAACACAAGTGTGGTTGCCATTGTAGCTTTAGGTGCTTAGGTCTCCAGTCGGTTCCCATTTATCTACTCGCTGTCACCTGGGGCCTGTTGCATAAAAGTTATCAGTCTGATACGAACTACACTGATACAAAACAGAACTGATACATATCAGTTGCATTTACAGCGTTTCATAAAAATAATTTCATATCAGCGATCTTTTTTCGAATCAGTCCATGCGCTGATAGGTTTTGGCCTAACTGATACGAAATAAATTAGGACGAATCTTCTGCTTTCGATTTATGTGACCAGGAAAAACTCGGTGCAAACAGTCGCTTGGGCCGTTTTCCAACGAGAATGAGACAGGTTTACCTTCCAAAAGCCATCTAACAGAAATCAATACGAGATACAGTATAGAAATGTACTTGGACAACCCGTGAGCGTAAAGGCGGATTCACATACTTTTCCCACCCGGTGGTGGCACTGTCACTTCCAAAATCGTTGCCAACCACTCAATTTAGACAAGTCAAACTGGGAAGGTGCCACCGGGCTGGTTTTAATCGGTCGGCGGCACTTTGTCAGTCCACCGAAGTCTGAGTGAGCGGTTGCGAGTTAGAAAGTGCCCCCGTCTGACAAGCCTATACCGTGTTTATTCCAAAAAGCCAACCGCAGCTTATTTATTTCAGAATGGTGTGGACACGTGGCTTATTAGAGGGCGTTTGATTTTGAGTATCAAAGAAAGTCAAAATCGTAAGGTTTGGGGAGTTATTTTCACAAAAAAACTGTGCAGTATAGAAACTCTAAAAGATTTAGTCCACCTCTTTTCTAAAACCTTAAAATTATGTAGGGTTTCAGAAGCCCTGATTTTGGTTTAAAGAACTATAACTATACTGTACATACGTAGGGGTTTCAGAAACTATGATAAGCGTTTCCAAGTACTTTGAATAGGTTTCAGAAGGCCGAAGGCTTGAAAAGTGTGTTAGAAGGCATAATTATACATAATTTAAGAGTCGTTCTCTGGTCAGACCGAGTTTCAGTATTCAGACCCAAAATTGAAACTTTGGCCTAGAGAGCTGTAAGTTGGTACACTAATACATATCGATACGTTATGTAACCACCGCAAAGGATTTCCCGATTTGACGCTCCAGTCCCGAGATACAGCCGTCTGAAAATCGGCTCACTTAACTATGGGATCAAAAATTTCGAACTTGAATTTCTTTCCTGCTAAAAACAGTTGGGACCTAGAATTTGGGGATTTTACGTAACTTTTAGAGTACTTTAAGAATTTTGGGTCAGTTTTCGATTTTGACGAAAAAAAATTTTTTCTACCCCCTTCCCACCCCCCCTAGCCCGTCTGGAACCCCCCTATGTGGGTTTTTTTAATTTCAGATTACTGTAGCGCCATTTGTTAGCTACAGATTGGTGCCAAGCACGATAGCCCACGGCCCGGGGTTTTGAAGTAAATTGACTTCAAATGGCTGAAAATCGCATTTTTTTCCAGTTTTACTATGGGACAAAATTTTGAAATTGAATTTCTTTCCTTGTAAAAACAGTTCGGACCTAGAATTTGGGGGTTTTACGTAACTTTTAGAGTACTTTAAGAATATTTGGTCGGTTTTCGATTTTGACGAAAAAAATTTTTTTCGACCCCCTTCCCGCCCCCTAGCTCGTCTGAAACCCCCCTATGTGGGCTTTTTTATTTCAGATTACTGTAGCGCCATTTGTTAGCTACAGATTGGTGCCAAGCACGATAGCCCACGGCCCGGGGTTTTGAAGTAAATTGACTTCAAATGGCTGAAAATCGCATCTTTTTTCCAGTTTTACTATGGGACAAAATTTCGAACTTGAATTTCTTTCCTTGTAAAAACAGTTCGGACCTAGAATTTGGGGGTTTTACGTAACTTTTAGAGTACTTTAAGAATATTCGGTCGGTTTTCGATTTTGACGAAAAAAATTTTTTTCGACCCCCTTCCCGCCCCCCTAGCTCGTCTGGAACCCCCTATGTGGTTTTTTTATTTCAGATTATTGTAGCGCCATTTGTTAGCTACAGATTGGTGCCAAGCGCGATAGCCCATGGCCCGGCGTTTTGGAGTAAATTGACTCCAAATAGCTGAAAATCGCATGTTTTCAGTTTTACTATGGGACAAAATTTCGAAGTTGAATTTCGATTTTCACCTACAGTATAGATAAAAAAAATGTCCCATCGCTTTTTCGGCCTTCACTAAAACGTTTCGTTCTCAGTCACTTCTTTACCGATTTGGCTCAAATTTTCACCAAATATTATCAACATGGTTGGCTAGATATTCTGCAAGTGTGGTGCCAAAATTCCGACTCATACTGGTTTTATGACCCGAAAACTACGAATGAGGGTGGTCCACGCAAATTTAATTTTTTTCGGTAATACAAGGAGTACAGGCCTGAAACTTGCAGGAATGATTGGTGTTGCTATTGGGCATAACATACTAAGCGGGCAGCCCGGTAGCTCAAAGGGCACTAAAATGGGGGAATTTCAAAAACATGACGAAATATGACATTTCTTCGTAAAACCGGCAAAATGACGATTCTAAAGATTTTCAATTTTCAAAAAACGCTGCAGGGATGGTTACTATGGTGTGGAACAGAGCTTAAATATCAGGTTCATTTATTTGTCGAACTTCCTGCTACAATCTGTGTTGATTAACAACAGATTCAGTGCTTTGATTCTAGAAGGTGCAGATTTCTTAACTATGGGATTTTCACTCATGTTTTTGAAATTCCCCCATTTTAGTGCCCTTTGAGCTACAGGGCTGCCCGCTTAGTATGTTATGCCCAATAGCAACACCAATCATTCCTGCAAGTTTCAGGACTGTACTCCTTGTATTACCGAAAAAAAATAAATTTGCGTGAACCACCCTCATTCCTAGTTTTTGAGTCATAAAAACAGTATGAGTCGGAATTTTGGCACTGAACTTGCAGAATATTTAGCCAACCATGTTGTTAATTTTTGCTGAAAATTTGAGCCAAATCGGTAAAGAAGTGACTGAGAACGAAACGTTTAAGTGAAGGCCGAAAAAGCGATGGGACATTTTTTTGATCTATACTGTATTTGGAGTCAATTTACTCCAAAACCCCGGGCCGAGGGTTATCGTGCTCAGCACCAATCTGTAGCTAACAAATGGCGCTACAGTACTTAGAGACGCTACAGACCAAAAATTCTTAAAGTACTCTAAAAGTTACCTAAAAACCCCAAATTCTAGGTCCCAACTGTTTTTAGCAGGAAAGAAATTCAAGTTCGAAATTTTGTCCCATAGTAAAACTGGAAAAAAATGCGATTTTCAGCCAATTGAAGTCAATTTACTCCAAAACCCCGGGCCGTGGGCTATCGTGCTTGGCACCAATCTGTAGCTAACAAATGGCGCTACAATAATCTGAAATAAAAAACCCACATAGGGGGGGTTTCAGATGAGATAGGGGGGCGGGTATGGGATCGAAAAAAATTTTTTTCGTCAAAATCGAAAACCGACCAAAAATTCTTAAAGTACTCTAAAAGTTACATAAAATCCCCAAATTCTAGGTCCCAACTGTTTTTAGCAGGAAAGAAATTCAAGATCGAAATTTTTGTCCCATAGTTAAGCGACCGGATTTTCAGACGGCTGTATCTCGGGACTGGAGCGTCAAATCGGGAAATCCTTTGCGGTAGTTGCATAACCTATCGATATGTATTAGTGTATCAACTTACAGCTCTCTAGGCCAAAGTTTCAATTTTGGGTCTGAATAGGGCAAAGGGCCAAAACTCGATCAGTTCAGAGACTGACTCTTAAAAAGTCCTAATTAGGGTTCGAAGTACTAAAGATAGGGTTTTTGCGCGACCTTTAGTTGTCAAACCCGTTTTGAGGCCCAAATAAACGCCGCTGATGAAACCGACTTTTCCACCACAGAGAGAGGGAGAGCTACAGCCAGTTAAAGCTATAAATGCTAAATAATATGTACATGCATACAAGCAGCAGTGCTTCTTCTGGATCGTTGTCGCTTCGATTTAGTACAAGTTCCTCATCAAACAAGTCCATTTTTGTGCAAAAGATGGGTTCCTAACCACCTCTCATGACTGATAAAAGTGGACTGATACGGATACCAAATAATTTCCGTTCGTATCAGTGCACCGGGTTTATGCAACGCAATTTTGGTTGGACTGATATTATCAGTCGAATTTGCACTGATACAAAACAGTAATGGACTGATACCACTTGCACTGTTACGAAAAGTTTTATGCAACGCAATACATTTACACTGATTGAAATTGGACTGATAACTTTTATGCAACGCCCCCCAGCTTTCGGTGGTCTGGGTGGAGCTTTGTGCCGACCACCAACTCTTTGCGGCAAGAAACTTGCAACGCCGAGTGGATGAGCTCACAACCACGCGCACAGTGGGCTTTGCGGCCTAAACCACTACACCAACTGTACAAGCCTGAAAACAGTTATAAAAAGGGCTTAATTTTCAGACAGAAATCGTGGTGGTCGATGACCGGATGCGAGAACGACTTCTGACCGGCAGAACGCAAGAAGCTTTGATGCACTTCTCTTGGGAGGCAATTTTTGGCCGCGACTTGAAAGAAACTTCCGAGTTTGAAGCGATTATTAGCGAGGTATGTACTGGACAGGAACAAAAACCGTTCATCTAGCAAGATGATGACAGATGATAAACGTGCAGAGTAGTTGTAAAGAAGCATTTGCTTGCAAATAGAGTAGTCAACCATTGGAATTTGTTAACGAAATAGCAGGTGGCTGCTCGTTCGGCAGGCCTATTAGGGATGAACTAACAATTAGTAATCGAGGACTGCGGTTTGTGTAAGTGCACTGCCAGAAAACCGCCTTGCACTGGAACTTCTGGTTTTGTCCTGGTCGCCAAATTGCATATTTTTCTTACTAACAAGTACTGTTGCTAAGTAAATTTATTTGAAATATAATTTAATTATAATTTTCTTACCAAACAATTAACTTGTATTAATAAATTTGTAAAAAATTTAATTAAAGTTATACTTATAGTTTACTTAAGGCAAAAATTCACTTTTAATATAATTAAAATTATAATTTACTTAGCAACAGTACTAACAAGTTTTTCATGTGCAATAAACTTTGAACTTTGAAAAATAGATCTACCTGTACCTAACCTACCTACATATGTAGATAAAAGTTTTGAACCATTTCAGAAATACCAGCATCATCAAAGTGTAGCTCTTGTGGCGGGACCGTTCCAAGAAGAAACTAAAATGGCTGCTGTAATAAATCGATTGCTGATGCACCACCCTGAATCGAGTCGATGTTTCTGCTCTTTTCTGCACAATGTTTTTGTGGCCAAACTTTTATACAAAGGTATACACCACTTCTAGATGAATTCAGCTTCCAAATCAACTATATATTTTTTCAGTATTGATGGGTATCTATGAAATTAAGTTGAACGCAATAAATGACGAATCCGATTCATTCGATGTTTGTTTCGAGTGAGTTTTTGTCTTTGTTTTAATTACTGATTTATACAGTATCGACCAAAAAATGTCCGCACCCCTTTTTCGAACTTAACTCAAGAGATTCGTTCTCGGTCATTTCTTTATCAATTTGGCTCAAATTTACAGGATTAATTAACAAGATAGCTTGGTAGATATTGGGCAGGGTTGGTGCCAAAATTCTGACTCGTGCTGGTTTTATGACCCGAAAACTAAGAATTTGGGTGGTCCACGGAAAATATAATTTTTTCGGCAATTCAAAGAGTGTTGGTATGAAACTTGCAGGATTGATAGGCATTGCCATTGGGTTTAATATACTGAGTAGGCAGCCCTCTACATAGCTCAAAGGGCACTAAAATAGGGGAATTTAAAAAAACATGATCGAAAATCTAATACAGGGTGTCTCAAAAAAAATGATCACATTTCTTTTTACTGCCATTTCCGCAAATTTTGACCAAATAGGCTGAAATTTGGACCATAGGTGCCAAAATTCGGGGAATTTTATGTGTTAAAGTTTGGTGCACTAGACTTGGCTCATTCCCGAGAAATTTTAAAAAAAGTGAAATTTGGTAATTTCAATAGTGAAAGCCGGTCACCGAAAAAATGATCACATTTCTTTTGACTGCCATTTCCGCAAATTTTGACTGAATATGCTGAAATTTGGACCATAGGTGGCAAAATTCGGGGAATTTTATGTGTTAAAGTTTGGTGCACTAGGCTTAACTCATTCCCGAGAAATTTCGAAAAAAGTGAAATTTGGTAATTTCAATAGTGAAGGCCGGTCACGAAAAATGGAAACATTTCCTTTTCCTGTATCTTTTCTAATTTTTGTCGGAATTGGATGAAATTTGGAGTGTAAACGCAGAAGTTCAGGGTAATTCGTGTGTAAAAAGTCGACGCATGAACTCCAACGCTATCGTTAGAGATTAGGCGATAATGTAATGTAACGTTTTTTCGGTGACCGGCTTTCGCTATTGAAATTACCAAATTTCACTTTTTTTGAAATTTCTCGAGAATTAGTCAAGCATAGTGCACCAAACTTTAACACATAAAATTCCCCGAATTTTGGCATCTATGATCTAAATTTCAGCCTATTTGGTCAAAATTTACGGAAATGGCAGTGAAAAGAAATGTGATCATTTTTTCGGTGACCGGCTTTCACTATTGATTTAACAAATTTCACTTTTTTTGAAATTTCTCGGGAATGAGTCAAGCCTAGTGCACCAAACTTTAACACATAAAATTCCCCGAATTTTGGCACCAATGGTCCAAATTTCAGCCTATTTGGTCAAAATTTGCGGAAATGGCAGTAAAAAGAAATGTGATCATTTTTTTGAGACACCCTGTAGTTAAAAACCTGTACTTCTGGAATCAAATCAAAGTACTGAATCAGTTGTTAATCAACACAGATTGTAGCAGGAAGTTTGACAAATGAATGAACCTGATATTTAAACTCTGTTCCACATCATAGAAACCTTCTCCACAGTGTTTTTAGAAAATCGAAAATCTTCTGAATCGTCATTTCTTCACTGGTTTTACAAAGAAAAGACACATTCTGTCATGTTTTTGAAATTCCCCAATTTTGGTGCCCTTGGACTGAGTGGGATATCCAGTCAGTGTGTTGTGCCCAATGGTAATACCAATCATTCCTACAGGTTTCAGACCCCTACTCATTGAATTGCCGCAAAAATTAGAATTTCCGTAGACTACCTTGATTCTTAGTTCAAAAAAACCAGGAAAGGTTAGAATTTTGGCACCAAACTTGCACAATATGTAGCCAGTTGTCAAGGTAATAAATTCTGAAAATTTGAGCCAAATCGATAAAGAACTAACCGAGAACAAAACGTTTAAGTAAAGTTCGAAAAACGGGTGGACATTTTTTGGCCCTTATACTCTACGTTTGTCGTTATCGTTTAGAAATCCTAATTATCGATTAGTATACGAGGTGCTATTGAGTGAAATTAGTCGAGATTTTTACGCGCTAACTTTTGCCAAAGAAATCGATCTTGAAGGGCATCCGGTACCTGCATTTGTAAGTTTTTTCGTCATTTTTCTTCCTCTTATATATTTTACACAAAATTTAGATTCCTATCCTGCTTAACACAGACCTGGCGGCTCAATCAAGTTGGGATTTGTAAGTTACATCACGTTAAAGCATCCAAACAAAGCCTATAGAATTTCAGAACTTCCAGAAACGAATTTTCTACTTTTGAGGATCGAATGCTGCGAATCTTCGGAA
The DNA here is from genome assembly GCA_030248155.1 of Sabatieria punctata. Taxonomy (NCBI): domain Eukaryota; kingdom Metazoa; phylum Nematoda; class Chromadorea; order Araeolaimida; family Comesomatidae; genus Sabatieria; species Sabatieria punctata. The sequence goes on from JASANB010001457.1 coordinate 83,526, forward strand.
AGTCTAACATGGCCAAAATCTCTAAAGCTTCTATGGTGTTTTGTAGAATTTTGCAAGAATAAGTGAAAGAAAGTCTATCAGAGAAGAGAATAAAGCTATGTTTACATATGTACAGCGATTCACGTAATACGTTTACATACGTATGGTACATCGTCAACAATACACCAGCTTGACACAAAGCAAACGCACTTTTTTATACTTCGTTACCCATAAAACAGAGATCTTCAGCTGTACTTGAGCTAGTGTTGTTACGATACCAAAATTTCTGATTGACTATGACTAATGCTCAGCTGGTATGACTGCAATACCAGAAAAGTAGTCAATTTGACTTTGGCTACTACCGCAGGGAGAGTGCTGCATAGGGTACCCCTCCAGATAGCGTACCCGGGGTACACTAACTGGCACTTAGTGCCGGATTGTGTACCCGGGGTACACTATTTGGAGACAGATTTTATGTCATGGGTGTCCAAAATTTCCAACATTACGGTAGGTTTAAAGCAGGCCTACGTATATTTTTGGGAATTTTCAATCGTTTTTACTGATACAAACCTCACAAGAATGAAACTTTGACACACCACTCTCATTTACATAGCAAAAACAGATTCTCTGGATTGGAAAATTGCATTTTTGCTCAGAAAACGTGAAAACAAGCAGTTTATTATGATTTGGCTAAGTGCCAGTTAGTGTACCGGGTACACTATCTGGATCTGATTTTTGTTGTGGAAAATGCTAAGTGCTGGTTAGTGTACCCGGGTACCCAATGCAGCACTCTCCGGTACCTACTGTTGTTTGTGTATACACATACACATTGAAAATTCCAATACACATTACCATACACAAACACTACTCAAAAAGTGTATTTTTGTGTATGTGTATTTGATCAGCAAATGTCAATAAAGTTTCGAACAGAAACGTAAAATTTCTATGTTTTTGCTGCAGTAATAAACAGTAGGTTTCCTCATACAGCCTTCAAATGGCCAAAGTAACTCGATTTCAAAGCTATCCAAGGCTTCAAGGAGTAGACATTGAGAGATTTGATTTTGCTAGCATTTCTGACTGAAAATCGACCAAAAAATTGTATTTTCAGTACAATACACATACACAAATATACACAAAAATACACATTGTTTTGTTGAATGTGTATACACAATTTACCATACACATTTGAAGGTAAATGTGTATACACATACACAAACGGAAAACCCAATACCAAACAACAGTACTACTACCGTATAGTGCTATTTATAGTACCCCCACCTAAAAATATTACAACGCACATGAACACGCAAATTCATGAAGCGTTCCAAATTTTTTAGCCGGCACAGTTGGTGTAGTGGTTTAGGCCGCATGGCCACTGTGCGCCATGCCGTGCGCTCATCCTCTCGGCGTGGTAAGTTTCTTGCTGCAAAGAGTTGGTCGTCGGCACAACGCTCCACCCAGGCCACCGAAAGCTGGTTACAGCGAGTAGGTAAAATGGGAACCGACTGGATCTGCCATTGCACCGAAGCCGCTCCAATAGCATGCCACGTTGGAAAGAAGATCAATGACGCCAGGACTGTTTGAGAAACCAGCAACAAGGCTTAAACCGGTTTAGTGCCAGTGTTGCCAGGTCTGCAGACCAAAAAACCCCTAAATCAGAGAAAAAATTCCCCCAGAAACCCCTAAAATTTTCAGAATACCCCCAAAAATCCCCCCAGATCTAAAATGTACTTTTAGAGCTGATGGAAGCTGAATTTCACATTGCAGCATAAGATGACAGTGAGAAACAGAAAGAATGAAATTTATTACATTCACAACTAAATTGCGATCAGACCAGGCATCAGACAGCAAGAAAACTACAGAATTATAATGAAATTTTCTGAAACTTTGTTTTAAGTTATGACACGGTCTTAGTTTACTTCACGTTGATTCTAATGTACGTTTTTTATATAATGCCGCGTATCCACTCAATATTTCTATTTTTTTCACTATTGCAAAAGAATTTCTAAAGTTGAGTTTTGAATGAAAGCTCCTCATAAAAGTTCTTTGGAATACAGCATGTCAAACCTCGATTGTTTTCGTCGAGAGATGGATGACACATGGACGACTAAAAACTACTTTTTACTCATCCATGGATGACATAACATTTTTTCGAACAAATTCGTTGAACATTGATTCATCACTGGTAAAAAATAACATTCGATCATTAGTCTGAAGAAGAAAATTCTCAAAAACCCCCAAACCCCCAAAAAATCCCCTAAATTTTAGCAAATTCCCCCAAAAAACCCCCAACCCCCAAAAAAATTCCAAATCCCCCCAGATTTGTATCCCCAACCCCCAGATGAAAATTTCACCCCCAAACGGTGGCAAAATACCCCAGATTTGGGGGTAAAACCCCCAACCTGGCAACCCTGTTTAGTGCCACTGGCCGGGCGGCCGTTGGGAGCCGACATCACCATGACGTCAACGCGCCAGGCACTCTCTTAGTACCTGGCGCCCAACAGCATGGCTGGAGTGGCTGGCAGTGATAGAAGGGAAGCGTCCGAGATGACGAACCACGGGGATCGCGCAATGGACCGCATAGGTCCGAGTGTAGGACCGTAAGGACCCCCAGCACATCGGATCGGATCGGATGCACATGAACACCGGACAAACCAGTAAAGAAGCCATAAAGGGCCACATGCGAGGCTATCACCGGGGTCGAACCCCTACTCTGTCTAACGCTGGGTGCATGGCAGGCAAAGTTGCTACCAATACACCACAGACGCAGACAAATTGATAGTACCTGGGGCAATGGAGACAGATTTTTATTCTGAAGTGAGCAGTTATCAATACAAAACGTGCTAAAACATAAATTGCGGGAAAAACTCAAGCTAAAAATAGCCAATTTATGTCATTTTTCTATTAAAAATGGACTTTTGCGATGTCTAATAGGCCATACTGACTCAAAAGTGTTAGCAAAACATCAGAAAAGACCAAATTTGGCATGATCAGTGTGGTGCACTTTTTATCTAGGTAACTAGGTAACTAGGTATACCTAGTATTACCTAGTTAATATTCGGGAAAAGTACCTAGATTTACTCTACCTAGTTGCTGGTTACTCTATTTTACCTAGTTTTACTTTACCTAGTTTTAAATCCACATAACTAGGTACTTCTAGGTAGAACAAGTTTACCTAGTTTGACATTTTCAGTTTTACATGGCTTTTTCAGTCAGCAAACCTTCAAATTTCCCACAATTACAGTGGCCCAGAGAATGAATTTCTGACTTATTTGATCAATAAAATACAAAAATTTACTTGAAATGTGTCAAATTTCGTCAATTTTAACTCCACTAACTTCATCATTGTTCTATTGAACCAAAAAAAATATATTGACTTGATTTCAAGCGTTTTAGGTTTACCTAGTATTACCTAGTTTTTCTGGGCTTTACCTACCTAGTATTACTTTACCTAGTTTCTTAGCTGAGAACTTTACCTAGTATTACTTTACCTAGTTTTTCAGGTGACAACTTTACCTAGTATTACTTTACCTAGTTTCAAATTTTCAAAATGCACCAGTCTGGGCATGATAAAACAAAAATGCAAACTGCTGTAAGAAGCCGCGTCGGTGGCTCAGTGGGTAGCTCGCTGCCTCTGAGTCACGGCGGCCGCTGCATCCCTAGTGGTTGTAGTGGTTCATCCTCTCGGCGTGGCAAGTTTCTTGCTGCAAAGAGTTGGTCGTCGGCACAACGCTCCACCCAGGCCACCGAAAGCTGGTTACAGCAAGTAGGTAAAATGGGAACCAACTGGATCTGCCATAGCACCGAAGCCGCTCCTACAGCATGCCAACTTGGAGAAAGAACAATGACGTCAAGTGCTGGCTGAGACGACACAACAAGACCGGTTTAGTCCTCTTCGGCCGGGCAGTGGACGCTGTCAGCACTATGACGTCAATGCGCCAGGCGCTCTCTTAGTAACCTGGCGCCCAACAGCATGGCTAGAGTGGCTTGGCAGTGATAGAAGGGAAACGTCCGAGATGACGAAACACGGGGGTTGCGCAATGGATCGCAAGGTCTGAGCGTAGGGCTGTAAAAGCCCCCCCCCCGCACATCGGATCATCGGATCTGCTGTAAGAAAATTTGCATATATCCTTTATTTATGGAGAATGTTAGGCCCTGTTTCATGCCAGTTTCGTGCTTTATATCTATGTAAAACGTGTATTTCTGGTCTGGAATGACTGAGGAAGGCGCTAGAAAGCGTTAGGTAGGAATCACAAAACCAGTTTAGGATACTCAGAACTTGGGCTGTAGTGTTTTCCGCGATTTAGGAAAAAACCGAAAAGTAAACTGGAAAAAACAGGCCCATGTCCGAAAATATCCATCCGATCCCTTTGCCATACATTGTACCACCGGGTACTTTAAACAGCACCTATACAGTATGGGCATAAAGCAACGATACACTAGCTATCGATTCGCAAGGCAAGACTTAAACTACTTTCTGTCTTTCTTTAAGAAGTTTCAACTAGAGAAATAGAGTTTTAGCTTTGATTGGTTAAAACTGCAAAAGCTACGTCTGGCTTGTATTAGCTAGATCAGTGCACAGCTCAGTAGGGTGGCACACTCCTTCCGCTGCAAAGCGCCGCAACCGATAAGAGGTTGCAAACGACCTCGTCGCAACGGTGCCAGGTATTTATCTTCTTTCTTCGCAGACTGATCCGGTGCTGAAGCCAGATAAACCGATCCCTTTTCGATTTGCTTTTATAGTCGTCGGAAATTGTGAAACATAATCGTGACGGGTTGTCGAAAAATTGAGCACCAGCCTTTCCCCCACCAAACCCAACATGTACTACAAGGGATAAAGATGACTAGCAGCTGGATCTGATGTCACTGTTTGTTTGTAGGTAGAGCAGTTTCCTTAGCACTGATTAATTTAGAATAAATGATAGACCTCCTGTTATGGACTCAGTACGTCAAAGAAACGCAGATATTTATCCCAGGTTTGCTTAAAAACATCTTCTTTTTTCAGCATTTTGTTTGCAAAAAATGCAGTTTTTAAACTAGCCTTGATAAAGTGTTGAAACGTCATGACTGACAGCTCTTTGACTTCATTTCTTGATAGATTATAGATAAACTGCTTTGTGTAAATACCTAGCAAGTTCAACACCTCTGAATCCACGTGCAAGTCATACTCCTGACCAAAAAGCGCAGAAATCAGATCGAAGGAAATCTGTTGATGGTCCACGTCGTAAATGAGTGCTTCCAGCATTCTCCATACTCGTTTTGCAAGTGGACAGTAGTATAACATATGTTCAACTGTGTCTGTGCTACCTAAATGGCACTGTTTGCACTGCTTATCTTCCACTATTCTCCTGTAATACAAATACTGCTTGGTGGGAACAATCCTGTGCACAACACGATACTGAAAGTCATCTTTATCTACTAACCATTGTACTAATCTTATTTTAAATATTAATCAATAAAAAAACTTTCGTTAAAATTTGTACTACAAGGGAGGGGGTGGAGGGGTTGGGCACTAAAAAACGCTCAAAAATCGAAAAAATCGCAATTTTTCGGCTAAAAATCGTTAAAAATCGCTAATTTTGCCTGAAATACAGCTAAAAAGTGCTGTTTACGGGCGATTTTGGCAATTTTTGTGTCTGAAATTGCAAAAAATCGCAAAAAATTCTCTCAAAAAATTACTTGCCAGAAAAACCGGAGGTAGGACGAAAAAGTCCTCTCGGGGGTCCCAATCCGGGGGGGGGGGTCTGGCCTAAGTCGGGTGGGGGGCAGACCCCCTGTTACATGTATAGTAACCATAGATCAAAAGCTAAGCTAGAGCATGAGCTCAAATTAAACCCTGATTATAAACCTGAGCTTAAAACTAAGCAGAAGCGTAAATCTAAATCGGTAATTTGCGGTGTGGTGCGGTACTGTCCGAGTGCGAAATTTTCTGCAAATTTATGGGCGGTATGGGCCGTGAATTTATGTGTAGTTTACTGTCGCAATTTACAGTACTATTCACTTGATTTTCAGGAAAACTTGCGCTAGTTACCGGGTTTCCGACAGATTTCCATGGTATAGTGACGTTGACATTAGGAATATTACCAATAATTAAGAGTGGTGTTACTGAATGAACCGATTAATAATTCAGCCCGTACCTGGCTGGTTCACTTAGCAACGGTCATTTATTCAGATCGTCCACTGTACCTACCAAGAGGAGGGAGGCATGTCAAATCGCAGTTGTACGTGCCAAAACCCTCTAAAGGAGGATCACTCTCGTCCAGAGATAATCGACCAATGGACGGACGACACGTCAACGGTGGGAGTTCTTTTCATCAAACACTCCAGATGGGCGTTCGGCAAAACCTTCTGGATTACTGTAGTGGTGTTGGCTTACCTAATAAGCGCCGTACATGTCTACGCCACGCTGATCTACAAATATTTTCAATATCCCAGTTCGGTGGCGGTTCAAGTGAAGTCGTCGGATGAGCTGGACTTTCCGGCTATTACCATCTGCAATTTGAACGTGGTCCGACAGAGCTATTTCAACGCAAACCAAGCTTCGTTCGGCTATGAGGTCACCTACTTCTGGAATACATTGGAAAACGTTCGCAAGACCGGCGGAAATACCAGCCATTTTATACTGAAAACTATGAGTCAACATTCAGAAGATACTATACGAAAATATCTACAGTATTCGCTGTTCAGTCAGAAGGTGTGTGTGTTGTAGAAGCTAGGTCATATCTGTAGAATGACTTTTCTATCCTTTTATGTACAGATAGACCTAAACAAAGCGGGACACCAACTGTCGGACATGCTAATCGAATGCACCTATCAGGACGACTTCTGTACGGTGGCCAATTTCACGCAGATCCAAGATCCCTACTACGGAAACTGCTATACTGGCCTGTTTGGCTATGCAAAGTCGAGGAAAACTGTAGGTGGACCTGACGACGGACTGAAGCTGATCCTAGACGCGCAATCTAACGCATGTAACCCCGGAGACCGGATTTAGGGTAAATGTATATCTGCTGTGTACGTGAGAACTGATCGTCCACTCCGCTGAAATTGCTAAGGTGCTTTGAACTTGTCCGAGCGGATTAAGACAAAAAAGTACTAAAAGCGCTCAAAAACCGCTGAAAGCGCCCGCTAGACTCAAAAGTCAGTCTGAATAATAGCAATTTTAGTGTCTTGGCCATGGGTAGCTTACGCTATCCAGTGTGTCACGGCGGCCCCGGCATCCGTGAAAGCGGTTGTTTGTGGGTTCGAAACCGGTAGATTTGACTAGAAGTAGTGGACGTAAAGTCCAACCCAGGCCGCGGAAAGCCGGTGATGGCCAGTAGGTAAATGGAAACCGAACCGGCGCTGCCTAAGCAAGCACCTAATGGCAGCAAAGGGGACGGTTGCTTGTAGGCAGGACTACCACTAGCCTAGGTACCGGTACCATATATGGTGCCGACACCATATACGGTGTCAGTACCATAAACGGCGTTAAAGTGCCAGACTGTTTAATGCGTACGGTCAACTGTACTGTACAGTACCATATGTAGAAGATTGGTCAAATTTAGATAGAAGTTCACCCACTGCAGCAGATGCCATTCCCGTCGGATAATGGGTTCTCAGTCACTCCCGGATTCAGTACTTCCGTTTCACTGACTGAGACTAGACTCACTCGAATGCCGATGCCTTACGATGGAACCGACTGCGCCAAATCTACCGACTTGTCCAAGCAGAGCTTGTTTAATTCGTGCGTTAACCCTTTTTCTACCTGATCCACTTTCTACCTACAGCGTACAAATTTTAATTTTTAATCAAAACGGCTGGTGTTATAATAAAAATCTGGACACTGCACTTGTTAGTTGCTATACATAGAATAGAATCGATTTGACTTTATTGGCTTAACTTCCTTCAAATACACCACTACTCTTCAGCTGGGAGAAAGTGCTGTCTAAGCTGAACATCAGCAACCCGAAAATCCGTCAGAATTATTCGCGAGCAGCTTGCGTGAAGAGCTGCTACCAAGAAGCTATCACTTCCAAGTGCGGTTGCTTTGACTACCAGATCGCTACATTTGGAAGCGCTCAGGAGAAAGGTCAAGGTCATCTGACTGCTTGCGCTCCAACCATTGAGGTCAACCAAACCCAGGCCTACTGCGTTTTTAATACCAAGGTTTAGTAGCTTAGTTATTATTGTAGTTGTTCGCCTGTTTGTCTCAGTTTGGTGGCTGGTTTGTTTTTGTTTGTTTGTTTGTTTGTTTGTTCTTGTTGGCTTGTTTATCGGTTGTTTGGTTGCTTTTGTTGGTTTGTTTTTGGTTGTTTTTGTTGGTTTGTTTGTTCGGCTGTTCGTTTGTTTTTGTTGGGTTGTTTGTTCGATTGTTTTTATTGGTTTGTTCATTTGTTTTTGTTTGTTTGTTTATTTGGTTCTTCGTTTGTTTCTGTTGGTTTTTTAGTTGTTTGGTTCTTTTTATTGGTTTATTTGTTTGTTTGAGTATTCGATCGTTTTTGTTGGTTAGTTTGTTCGTTCGTTTTTTGTTATATTTTTCGGTTCTTTGGTTGTTTGCTGGCTGGTTTGTTTCTTTGGTTTGTTTTTCTTGTTTTGTTTGTTCGCTCGTTTGCCTGTTCGTTTTTCTGTTCGTCTGTCTTTGTTTCTTTGTGTTTGTTTGTTTGTTTGTTTGTATTTCATTGTTTGAATGACTAACAGTTTGGTCGATAAATTGTTTGTGTTTGTTTTTATTCTCCATGTACAACTTAAAAAACATATCTATCAGTTTAGCGGAACAGTGGTTGTCCAGATTCGTGCATAGCCCCATGCAACGAGTATATGTTTGACACCTCCACTACCCAGAGCGCCTGGCCTAACCAACGCTACTTCAATACCATGATCAACGTCTGGAAATACAAACTTCCCAGTCTATCACAGGAGTCATTGCAGGATGCTCTGAAATCTTTGGTTCAAGTCAAGATTTACCGCAAAGTAAATCAAATGTTTATTTCTTTTTGTATTATTATTTGCGTATTTTTAGTCCCAAAATTACATGTTCATTGTGGAGTCGGCCGCTTTGGATATCCTTGATCTCTTGTCCAATGTGGGAGGCATATTTGGTCTGTATACCGGAGTTTGCTGTCTGACCCTGCTCGAGTTCGTAGAGTTGTTCTGTCGTCTGGTACGATCGAAAAAGGGAAAGAGGGTGGCTACTGCACAATCATTAGATTGGGACAAACAGTAGATCAAGGATCTTTTGGTAGAGACTTTAGATTTCTCATTTACTGATTGACTTGTTGTTTTTGAAAAGGCTTTTGTTCTGTTTGTTGTAGCGTAATGATACCAGTTGAAAACTTTGTTGTCTTTTTCTGATCGGCTGTGGGTACCTGCTTTTCTGCTTTTTATAGTTATTGACTTTTTTGCTATTATTAAAAATAATTCGACAAGTTACCAACTGTCGTGGTCTTTAGCAAGTTTTTGCAATATATAGGTACGTATTTTGTTTAGATATACAATAACACAGTACGTACGCACGCACTGAAAAGCTGTAGGCTCCATCACTAAATATACAAACATACTCGTACGAAATCCGAATCAATATCTCATAACTGATATGCATTGTACAGTACAACACATGAGCAGTAAGAGTAGTACGGTACCTATACAATAGCTGCCTAGACGAGAACAATTATTTTTTAGATTACCTACATTTGATGTCTGAGTTGTTGTGCTTTGATCAGCTGAAAGATTACACAGTAATACAGTCTGGCACTTAACGCCGTTTATGGTACTGGCACCATATATTATACCCCCACGTTCGAGGACTGTGGGGTACCATATACGTATGGTACCGGCATCATTACCCCTACCCATGGCCTTGGGTGCCGGTACCATATATACAGGGTGTGCCAAAAAAAACAACCCAGCAGATTTTTCGCTGTAGCAAACCGCAAATCTCAACCGATTTGAATGAATCCTTTTTTAAATGAAAGATAAATAAATTCTTAAAAGACTGCTGAAATTTTCATTAATGTACTCTGCTTACTTCCTGAGATATTGGCTCTCAAAATCAAAACAGTGATTTAGGCAGTGAACAAGAGGGATTTTTATTATTCTGCACTTGGTAATAAAACGGATTCCTGCTACTGCTAAGGGCTCTTGGAGACTTTACAGGTGACACAGAAACTCGGTTTACTTCAACACTAACGAACCATTAGCCCTAGCAGTAGGAATCTGCTTTATTATGAAATGCAACGGAATCGCTCTTGTTCTTCGCGAAAATCTGTTTCGACTTAGAAGTAGAGTGCGAACAATACCTAAAAAACCCAATACCCCAATACCCAATACCAATACCTGAGACCCCCAATACCCCAATACCCAATACCCAATACTTGCGTAGCTGGGCCAAAAATTTCATTTCAGTGGACAGGTACATTCTAGTTGTGTACACAAGATTTTTGACACTGCAATTAAAATTTTTAAGAGGCTGGTTGGGCCGCTGCCGAAGCAGGGCGAGAAAATTTTGAAAAATTAACCTTTCAGAAAGCAGTTAGAAGCCGTTTTAGGCGAAAAATTAGCAGAAATTAACAGTTTTGGTACTCAATATTTCGTAATTCAGTCGTGTTTCTTACTTCCGGCGATTTTTTCCTAACTCGGCCGGAAATTGTGTGCACCACCGCAATAGTCATGGGTACGGTACGGTGCTAGTACATTACGGTGACATTAGAAATGTCACCATTTTTATTTTAGATAAGAACCGAGAAATTAAGAGTCGTTCTCTGGTCAGATCGCGTTTTGCCCCTTTGCCCTATTCAGACCCAAAATTGAAATTTTGAGCTAGAGAGCTGCGAGTTGGCACACTAATACATACTAATGAGTTATCTTTCAGCTGCAAAGGATTAGTGGATCTGACGCTCCTGTCCTGAGATATAGCCTTCCGAAAATCGGTCCGCTTAACTATGGGACCAAAATTTCAAACTCGAATTGCTCGCTTCATACTCGGAATTTGGACCTAAAAATTGGGGGTTTTAGAGTACTTTTAGACTGCTTTAAGAAACTGTTGTCAAATTTTCGTTTTCAGAAAAAAAATTTTTTTTCGCCCCCTTTGCGCCCCCCTAGCTCGTCTGGAACCCCCCAACCCAGTTTTTTTTATTTCAGAAAAATGTTGCGCTATCAATTACCTACCGTTTGGTGTGAAGCATTGTTTGCTCAGACCCGTGGAGCGTGAGAAAGCTGAGGTCAAACATGCCCCGGTCGCAAAATTTTCGCACTTTTCTCAGGTCAAATATTTCCAAGTCTTGGTTTTCCACCTACTAGTAGGAATTGGGACTTAAAAATTGAGGGTTTTAGAGTACTTTTAGACTGCTTTAAGAAACTTTTGTCAAATTTTCGTTTTCAGAAAAAAAAATTTTTTTCGCCCCCTTTGCGCCCCCAGCTTGTCTGGAACCCCCCAAACCCCAAAATTTTTTTTCTGAAAACGAAAATTTCACAAACGTTTGTTAACGCAGTCTAAAAGTACTCTAAAACACACAATTTTTAAGTCCCAATTCGTACTAGTAGGTAGAAAACCGGACTTGGAAATATTTGACCTGAGAAAAGTGCGCAAAATTTTGCGACTGGGACATGTTTGACCTCAATTTTCTCACGCTCCACGGGTCTAGGCAAACAATGCTTCACACCGAAGGGTAGGTAATTGATAGCGCAACATTTTTCTGAAATAAAAAAAAACTGGGTTGGGGGTTCCAAACGAGCTAGGGGGCGCAAAGGGGCGAAAAAAAAATTTTTTTTTCTGAAAACGAAAATTTGACGAAAGTTTCTTAAAGCAGTCTAATAGTACTCTAAAATCCCCAATTTTTAGGTCCGAATTCGTACTAGTAGGTGGAAAACCGGACTTGGAAATATTTTACATTAGAAAAGTGCGAAAATTTTGCGACCGGGACATGTTTGACTTCAATTTTCTCACGCTCCACGGGTCTGGGCAAACAATGCTTCACACCAAACAGTAGGTAATTGGTAGCGCAACATTTTTCTGAAATAAAAAAAACTGGGTTGGGGGTTCCAGACGAGCTAGGGGGCGCAAAGGGGGCGAAAAAAAATTTTTTTTCTGAAAACGAAAATTTGACAAAAGTTTCTTAAAGCAGTCTAAAAGTACTCTAAAACCCCCAATTTTTAAGTCCCAATTCCTACTAGTAGGTGGAAAACCAAGACTTGGAAATATTTGACCTAAGAAAAGTGCGAAAATTTTGCGACCGGGACATGTTTGACCTCAATTTTCTCACGCTCCACGGGTCTGGGCAAACAATGCTTCACACCAAACAGTAGGTAATTGGTAGCGCAACATTTTTGTGAAATAAAAAAAACTGGGTTGGGGGGTTCCAGACGAGCTAGGGGGCGCAAAGGGGGCGAAAAAATATTTTTTTTCTGAAAACGAAAATTTGACAGAAGTTTCTTAAAGCAGTCTAAAAGTACTTAAATGGTACCACCACAGGCCCCGAACGTGGGGGTACCATACGTATGTACGTATATGGTGCCAGTACCATAAACGGCGTTAAGTGTCAAGCCGTAATAGGACTGTTGTTCAAAACGCGGTTTGAACAAATAAACTTAGAAAAGAATAAAAGAACACCTTTACCTGACACGTGGCACTGCGGCGGGTCATCAGGGAAGGGGAAACGAGCTACGCAGAGCGCCATATCCACGTCACACTGGCACGAGCTGAGTGCGCAGAAGTCGTTCTCTTAAAAAACATAAAAACTTTAAGTAGTTTAGCGGCCAACTTTTTTCGGCTAACCCTTGGCATTGCAGACAGGCTCACTCTTCAGTGTCCCGTTCTTATTATTATTATTACTACTGACCGCTTCCACGCACTCATACGAGTATTCCTTTTCTTTAGGGTCCGGACAGCCGAGCCTATCCAAAAAGCCGTAACAGTAATCGTGCTGCTGACAACATCTGCAAAAATTTGCATACTGCACGTAGGCCCGTCTAGCTGGATAGAGGGCACCTGTCTATGTCGTCTACGGGCTCGCCGGCACCCCCGAGACCGCAGAAACAGCCGTAACCGTAAAACTGGAGACATTTCAAACTGGAACTGAATGAAAAATAGTCGCTGTCCTCCTCTTCTTCGTCCTCGATTACGCAATTTAGAACCTCGCAGAAGTCAGAAATAGAGCGTTTTCGTCTTAGCGTTGTCTGGAATGGATTTGGGAGGCTTTACGGACCTGGGTCAAACTCTAGTTTGAACAGTTGACACTACAATTTTTACTTTATCTTGAAAGATAAAGATATCGTAGGTACAATTTTATTCGTCAAATTTCAGTAGCTTCTCTGGGGGTTTTCGCTAGCTACCCTTGTTGAAGAAAAAAATGAGAAAAAGGAACAAAATGAATGACACCTACAAATTGCCATTTTTAGCGTAAAGGCCGATTTATACTTCTGCCACTCGGGTGGCCTTGGCACTTTCAAAATCGCTACCGACGACTCAATTTAGACACTTTGGTGGACTGGCAAAGTACCAATCGGTTAATGCCAGTCTGCCGAAGTCCAAATTATTGGGGCGTTGGAAGCGATTTAGAAAAATGCCAGTGCAATCCCAGTGGCAGAAATGTAAATCCGAACTAAGAATATCATTTTAAGTAGATTTTAAAGACCGTATTTGCTCTGACAAACCGACACCCTACTAACGATATGTTGAGAACACAAACAAACAGTCACACCCTCCCTCCAATAGGCCGACCACATGCCGGTCTGTTTAAATAGAGGGTTTTAGACCAGAAATGTATCTAACGTAGCTAAAAGCATAGTTTTGAAACAGTGAAACTGCTCCAAATCAATCACGAAACAACAAACCGACACCCTCCAAAAAACTACTCGTAGGTATGTATTTTTTGCTCGCTCTTCAAGAAAGAACAACAAAACAAAACAAGAAGAGAGGGTTGACCGCAAATATGGACTCGGCTTCCCACAAAAACTGTAACTCACAGCGCAGGCGAAAAGGGCCAAGAAGAGCAAGCATGTGGGTGGTAGGTACATGTCAGTGGCGCATCGGAGTGACGAAGAAGACAGCGAGCGCGCTGGCACGAAGGTGGCGGTTGAACTTGAGCCAGCCGTCAGTTGCCACCTTAGCACGTCACCAGTGAGTCCGTCAGGTGGCTGACCTCCGGCAGTTTCGTATTACCTAAGCCTCCACCGAAATTTCTATTAGCGCTCCAGTGATGCTACTATGCTTTTTGCTGGCCGATGTTGTGTCTGAGTTTAATTCGCAGGCGGCCGGCGCGTTAAAAGGGGGTTATACATGCGTTTTTGTGCTCCGCGTCTGACAGGTAGAGGCGAAAGTGGGCCATCAAGGCCGTCGGGAGGGCCGTGTCGCGTCGGCCGCATTTCTGGCCGCCAGTTTTACCATGAAGAGACGATGGCGTCGTCGGGCCATCTGTTTCTATATCTAATTTCCGTCGTTTCCTTCTTCTTCGTTTGGTCTTTCCTCACTTTACTCATTCTGGCCGCTCAAGAACAATTTGTATTGAACGATGACGCTGGAAGACTGGAAAATTACTACCCTACCAGACCCTACTGATGATAGTTATATGGGCAGAGGAATTCAGGTGGTGGTAGGGCACTATAATGGAAAGTTGCCCGATCAGAACAAACATAATTACTCTAGAGGTTGGTTTGTCTTCTTTTAAACCATTTCAGTTTTTCTCTTAGCTTTGTAAAACCATTTCAGCAGCTTGCGCACTGTTGTATGCAAATTTTAGAAGAGCTGGACGCCAATCGCTACAATCCGGAGCCGGAAGCCGGCGAGATGGGAAGGGGAATAAAGTTGAAGGGCGAGGAGGAGAAATTGAACGACGATTTGTACAAAATCAATCAGTTTTCGTTGATTGTCAGCGACAAGATAGCTCTCAATCGTTCCTTACCGGACGTCAGGAAGAAGGCGTGCCAATTGAAAACTTATCCTAAAGATCTCCCTGACACCAGTGTCATTATTGTCTACCACAACGAAGCTTATTCTACCTTACTTAGAACTGTTATGAGCGCTATAAATCGGTCGCCGGTTAAGCTTTTGGAGAGAGGTTGTACTGGTGGACGATTTTAGTGACAGTGGTAGCTGTTCTTCTGTAGAATTAAAGTAAAAAGTAGAGATTTTACAGAGTTTCTGCGCGATGAACTCGACACCTACGTGTCAGGGCTGCCGGTGCCGGTAAAAGTAATTAGGGCCTCCAAGCGGGTCGGCTTAATTAGAGCCCGCTTTATGGGCGCCAAAGAGGCCAGAGGTCAGGTGTTGACCTTTCTGGACTCTCATTGCGAGTGCGCCGAGGGATGGCTGGAACCTCTCTTAGCTAGAATCAAGGAGGACAGGTAATTTTGAAATTCTAAATGGAAAATCTATCAGATTTTTCGATTCTAAAAAAAAAATTCACATAGAAAAAAAGCTGAAATTTCAGAACAGCAGTGGTGTGTCCGGTGATTGACGTGATAAACGACCGAAGCTTTGCTTATCAGAAGGGAATTGAGCTTTTTCGAGGAGGTTTCAACTGGAATCTCAATTCCGTTGGTACGCCCTGCCTCCGTCCAAGGTTCGAGACCGAAAATCAGACGGTACTAAGCCTATTGCGTAAGTTTTATTGTTAATTTAGTAGAGCTTTAGCTTTGCCCTAATTTGAGTGTGCGACCTGGTAGTAAATACTGATTGTATTCGGGACCCCAATGTTCCGATTGCGAACAAAAAATCATAAATCTTCTATTCCTAGCAATGCAGCAACTA